>WYDI02024859.1:0-55719 GCA_009867235.2 Psittacus erithacus | reverse complement strand
ACAACAGCCCCCACCCCATCCCACCCCACAAACCACCCCAAGCCCCTCTAATTAGTTTGAGAAATGACGACAAAACAACTCCGAGTGTCTCCAGTGACAGGTGCACAAATAACAAGGCTGATGAAAGATTTTGCAATTAAGATTGTGCTATGAAGATTAATGGGATATTTTCATAAACTGTTGTAAGACTGCCTATTACCCAGTCACTGCCACGTAGCTCCATCTCCTTCTCATCAGCACTTCCATATCTCTTATTTCTCAGATTTCCTTCACCCATATTTTCTGGGTTGGGGGACTTGGGGGTGGTGGGTTCTTGTCCCCAGCACTTTTTTCAGGTTTCTGATGTTTCCCAGCATTTTCCTTCTCTTGGTTGGACTGGTGTCTAAATCTTGGGTTTCTCCTGCATTTAAACTTCCTGGGTGGGGTTGGAAGTGGGGATGTCCATAGTGGGACATCTGTGTGCTGTTACTCCATCGCATGCTACATTTGCGGAGCACAGAGCAGTGGATGATTTTCAGGTATTTCCAAGGTAGCTCTGGTGTTGCTCATGGTATTGCTGCATTGCGCAAGAGGGACGAGGGCAGGCCAAATTGTATTTCTAGGCTGGTTTTCTCAGATGGCGACATTTCTACCATTGTGCTCAGTGATTACTTCATCTTCCCATTTATTTATTTTTGGGTGGGTTTTTTGGAGTTGTTTGACTGGTTTCGTCAGCAGTGATGGCTCATAATCTCAGAGGGATTATGCTCCTACTAGTCACATGGAAATAATAGCAAAGTGAGGCTATTAACACCTTACTGGGAAAAGGCATATGGTGTATGATGAACCTTTATTAGCACCTGAGGATCTAGCTGCAAAGTACACATCTGATTCTAGAGCCATGTGTGCCTGTGGCTTTCTGAGGGTTACATTGCCCGTGCCTCTTCCCAGCAATGTCTCCCTTGAGCATGCCAGCAATACTATTAACCCAGATTGAATGTGATACGACCACTGCTTAATAGGAAGCATTAAACTGGCAGTGAAGTAAACTGAGAGCTGGACCAGACACCACTCCTCATGCATTCTTCAAAGAGGGAGATTTGCACTTATTGCCCAAACCCACTTCCTTACCAGAGATGTTTGCCTGTTGCTGCTGTCATTACTACTTCAATACTCCTAATTGCCTGTTACTCTTCATTTCTCCAAGGCAGGCTAGTACACAGGGAATTTGCATTTTTAATCTAGTGAAAGCAATGATTGGACACACAGCCTCCAGTCCTGGTTTTCTTCCTCTCTCTATTGCTGCCATACACTGGATTTGATGTCTGGCTTTCCAGTCTGACTGTGTTTACTGGCTGCACCCCCATCCCACCTCCCCTTGATTTTCCTTCCTGACCTTGCCTTAGCCTCACCAATGGCTTTTTGCTGTGACTTTCCTATGAGACTTCGAAGGTCCTCATTAGGACAGTGGGTCACAGGCTCTGGGGGGGACATTAGGGACATTTGTCCTACCTGACTGGAGTGGACTCTTTCTTGGTGCTTGCTTTTTACATTGCCATGTGTCTGTCTAATAGTGTGTTAGAAGAGACACCTGCCCAGTCCTGCAGCCCTGCTTTTTCCAGGGCCCTCTCACTAGCTATGGGCCCCAAGGCTGCCCAGGACTTGCACAGCTAGGGATGCATAATTCCATGTGCAGGGATTTCAGAATAGGTATACCTGGAGCCACAAAACCAGTACAGCCACTTCCACGCTGTACTGGTTCTTAACTCTGCTGGGAAAGCACGTAAACAAAGCCTGAGTTGCTGTTTGCCTGCTGATTCAGAGGCTCTCCTCTGTGTTTCCCCATGCCTCTATCCCTATCAAAGAGACTGTCAATTTTTGTTTCCCACAGTTTGTGAACAGTCTTTAAATGAGAGTTAGCACAGGGTCAGCTGCTTGTTTCAGCCACTTCTCCATGCAGAGGGATGCTGTGCACTTCAAGCTCTGACATGCTTTCTATAGGGTCTATGTAAAAACCTGGTCCAGCAAAAAGGCAGGAAGATAACAGCCTCTTAAAGAAGAGGCACTAATTGGTGGTGACACAGGAATGTAGTTTTTCCTGAGCATGGTATCTGTCTGACAATATTCCATTCACCAAAGCAAATAAGCAGAAATCAGGTCTTTCTGTCTCTTGTCCATGAGTTTTTTGACTTGATATCTCATTGTCTCTGGTCTCCTTTTAACTACTCAGCTGTTGCCCTATTAGTGTCAATTCTTGGCGCAATGCAGGGGTTATAGCTGAAATGCTCTGGCTGGTGTTACGTGGTTTGTCAGCCTGGATAAATACAGTGGTTCCTCCTCTTCTTACTTATCTCCTTTCCCATCTTCTCCTAATCATAAAGATACTGAAAAAAAAAAGTCTGCAAAAAGTTTTTGCAGCCACAGACTTCAAATATAGGTCTGTTTAGGCAGACTCTAATCTCTCAGGTCTTTGGCTTGCTGGCCCTTGCAACCCTCTTCTGCATGTTCCCAATGTGACTAGCTCTTTGCACCTTGATGTAGTTGTTACTGGGTGAACTCCACCACTGGGGTTATGCTAGAAACTAGATACGCTGGGCACTGAGGCTGGCTGCGGTGAAAAGGCAGTTCTTGGTCTGGGATAATCAGGGTCTTGTAGAGCTACAAAATGCTCTGAACACTTTCACAGCAGAAGTGATGCTGTGGCCTTGTCTCACTGAGTGTGCAGATCTGCAGGACTTCTGAAGTTACAACCTATCACCTATTGCAAGCCTGACCTCTTGGTCTTCTGAGTAAACTGATTGGCTGCCTGTTTGTGTGCATTTCTCCCCCCCCCAGCGCCCCTATCTGTCCTGATGGTTGCAGTGATGCTTGCTTTCAGCAAATAACCTTCTGGGGGAAGTACTTGCCTGTTAGCTTCTTGCCCTGGCTACTAATAACTCCTGAGGGGCTAATGCTTCACAGTGGTCCAGAACAGCCAGGTAGTGTGCCTTTTAACTTCTGCTGTTGGTTTTCTGGTGATGGTGGGTATATAGGGCAAGAATGGGAAGATATGAGAGTTCAGATCTACTTTATGGGTTAAGATATCTCTTATTGCTGCAGACTGCTGGAACAAGGGAGCAGAATATCACATATAAGAGGTTGTCCCTGGAAAACTGTTTTTGCCAAAGGCTGCAGAAAATAGGCTTTTCTGCTCCCTAGAAGAAGCACAGATGGTGCCAAACCAGGCCTGCCAAGGAGCAAGTCCCATTGTCCTAGTTGCCTGTGGTTCTGCTTCTTTCTTTGCCCTGAAGAGCTCAGAGCAATGCATGGTTGAACCTCCTTGCTCTGCAGAGGTGGAGGCTATCCAAATGGACATGTTCTGACCCAAATGGCCCCTGCAATTAGTGCCATACAGGTCTAAGCAGAGAGTGGGGCCCAATGCAGTAGGAGGTGTCAGGAGATGCAGCCTAAGCGGAGCCTTGCGGACCCCTTTGCTCAGTCCCCAGCCTGGATGTGAAAAGTCCTGAGGAGTAATCAGGATGTGGCCCTGCCATTAAAGATGCTTTGAAACAAGCAAATGTGGGTGGGAAGGGAATTTGTGTTTCAGGGCAGATTTAATTCCTGGTATTTTATAACCCTACTGCCTCACTTTTACTGATGTAGTTTTACTATCCCCTCCCATCTTAATAGCTATTTTATAAATGTTATTATGAAGTCTTGGTGGTAATGCTAAAGGGAAGCTGGGCTTTGTTTTATCTGAATAGTGCTTGCTACCAGCTTGGGATAACGGCTGTAACACTGCAGAGTGAAGCTGAGCTGGAACAAAAGGAAATCTATTCATTAACTTAAATCGTAGTAATTTTAGCATGACCCAAGAGGAGCTTGGTGAATCTAACCCTCTATTTTCTCACGTCCTTCCTAGCAAGTGCTTTTCTTTCTAGCTGAGGTTTGAGAGCTGACTCTTTCCTAGACTAGGGCGAAATCTGGGGTGGATATTTTTTTTTTCTTTAAGATTAGAGTCAATGCTGTTACAGCAATTTCAGTGCAAAGAGAAATAATTGTCATTGTTGATTTTGATGTGTAAAACCTGAATTTAAGTTGCCCACTTACCAATTTCATAGTTATAGGATTTATTTTGTTGTTAAGCTTAGTCACAGATCTCTGTAGATGCTGCTGCCCACCCAGGGTAGGAATCATGGCTGAGACCTCGGTTACTTAAATCCCTTATGGTATTAGGGACTCCTTTCTAGGGACATGCCCTCGGTTTTTGTAAGACTCTGCATTTTGTGCTGGGGGTGAGAGGTCAAACAAAGACCTAGGCAAAGAGAGTTGCAAATGGCTGTTTGGCATGGACTGAAAGGGACCTGCTACTGCCAAGGTAGATGAGGAGTCCTGGCCACTGGCCTTCTGCAGTGTGACAAGGCTCACTTAAAAGACCCTAGACCTTTCCACCACCATAGTCCAAAGCCAGAGTTCAACTTCCCTTGGCAGGTTTTTGTTGCTGGAGGTGGCTGGATTGTTTTGGGATTTGTTGGTTTGGGTTTTTCTTTTTGGGGGGTGGGGAAGGGGACTGTTTCAGAAGCAGATACAGATGTGAAGACGAGTGGAGAGAGGAACATCTTGGAGGAAGAGGAGAGGTTCCTAGGGGTTGGGGATGCAAGAGTAACAGATATCTCAGCTTTCTGCCTGTTTTCTGCATCTCAGTTTCCCAGTCTGTAAAATGGGGGCAAGCAGGTTGATGACTTACATAAGAACTACTGGCATGTAGTATTTTGTAAAGGCTTCAAAAGAACCCTCTGGATGGCAAAGCACAGACAACCTCATCACTCAGACAGCAAACTCCTACGTGTGAAAACACGAGCCGGGAGTTTGACGTATCTGCTACCCAAATGCTAGCAGGTGATGAGCAGATGGGGCTGCCGGGTGCTTGTCTGAGGTCTGCCTGAGCAGAAGATGGAGGGGGAGTGGGGATCTGAGTGCAGGGGCTTTTTTTTGTGTGTGTTGTTGATAGCTGACACGTGGTTCTCACCAAAGATGTAAAAATAGAAGCCGTTGGCTTGCGTGGGGCTGTGGCACAGAACTGCTTTATCTGGGACTTCGAATGTCACGCTCTCCTGGTTATTTATAGGTGTCAGGCAAACACTGGGAGAAGGACGAGAGGAGCAAAATGTGGGAAATGTTTCATGTGGTAGTTTTGGTCTATGGTATTACCTGCTGGACTGCAGGGACTGGGAGCCCAGGGTCTTCTCCTAATGGTACCTCTGTCAGTCCTGCAAGGACTGAAACAGAGAGGGCAGTCCATCTTCAGAGGGCTCTTCTTTCTGATCCATGTGCATAACCTGCCTTGGAAACAGTGTGGTTTTAAACACATGGGGAAGAGATGGATTGAAGGAGTTTATGAAGAGCTCTGGAAAGGACAGAGCCAGCAAACAGCTAAATTGATGAGTTGTGTTTTGGCAGTGGGGATCTGCTTTTCTGATGAGTAAACCAGCAAAGCATATGTGTAATAGAAGGTTATGTTTTGCTGCAGTCTGGAGTCCTTTATCTGACAGCCTTTTGCTGTAACCTGTGTTGTCCTAGTCATCATACAGCATGCAACTTCCCATACTCCTATTATTCTTGAAATCCCAACTACATGCCCAATGCAGCTTTCATGATGGAAAGGTATTGGGTATTAGAAACCTTGAGACACACACCACCAAAATCTCATTACCACCACAGATCCCTCTCCTGAGGCTTTGGAACTCTTTATGTGCCTATGATTTCTTCTCCCTGCCCCAGATCAACCTCAGAAGAAGCTGGCTGAGGCTGCAGGGGCAGGGTGGCTGGGATTCATGGGAACATGAGGCCAGACAGATGAGAGCCAGTAGTGTGGAGAGAGTCAGGGAGTGCACACTCTCTTCACAAATCTGACCATGAGCTTGCTGGGAGGTAAACTAAGAGGTGCAGACGGATGGAGGGATTGGTGACCTCTGTGAGGTCAGCCACTGGCTTGTTACTTCACCCTGTTCAGCTCCTCTGACACAGGAGAAACTAAGGCAAGAGGGGTGAGCCTGAGATACCAGACACCCTTCTGCCTGGAAACCTTGAGACTCCTCCCTGATTCTGTTCTTCTCTGGGAAGGCATCCAAACCTTCCCTTCCCATCTAGGAACAAAACCCAGGATTCTCTCTGGACTTCCTTGTGGGATTGTCCCCTTTCCTCTCCTTCCATACAGCAGCTAGCTATGGCAGATTGTGAGTCATTGAGAAATAGATGCCAGCGGGTCCCCAGTGCTGGTGTTACTGTGATGGGGAGAGGGGACAGCACACCTGATGGGAGCTTCAAATAGGAGGCAGATGATTACAGCTGAATAGGTCGTATAACATTGTGATCCTGAAAAGAAACATTATGATTCATCATTCCTGATGTAATGTCATCTGTTTAATAAAGCCGTAATTCACTGTGCTCGTTTTTAATGGGGCTATTTAGGTAATGGCATTGGGTTTTCTCTTTACCAAGCTCCCCCTACTCCCATACTAAGTAGGGTTTGGACCAAGCACTTGAAAAGAGCTGTTGGAGCTGAAGACTTTTTTAATATTTACAATATCTTTCAGGCCGTAGCTGAATGTGGTATTATTTATGCCAAATCACTACTTACCCTGAAATATGGGGAGAAAGAAAGCCAACAGCTGGATATGGTAATGAGTAAATAAACCATGTGTCTCTTTAATGATAGGGACATGAATTTGTACCACATGGGCAAATGGCTGGCTATAAGATGTCTTTGACTGGGGCTGACCACAGAGCAAGGGCACCCCAAAAGTTTATGTTGCTGGAGGGCTCTCTCAGCAGCTTGCTGGGAAGAACGATAGTCTGACAATTGGATTTGGCTTTGATGCCTGTTTTCTGGGGGGTGTTGTCCATGTGCAGACACAGCAGAGTTTGCTACCTCCGGCTTGGTGGCAGAGCATGATTCTTCCCATGAAAATCTGAATCTGGAAGTGGTAGTTTCTGTGGATGTCTTAGGAACCCAGGGTTCTCAATCCAGATGGGTCATTTTGGGCAGATGTGGTGGGAACAGGAGTGACTGAGTGTCCTCAGTCCAGAGGGAGAAGGTGTAATTGTTCTTATGATCTGTTTGGGGATTTTTCAGGGTTATTTTCTGTATATGGAGAGAAGCTATCTGGGGATATAAGTTCTGAATGCAGGTATTTGACCACCACCAATCAGATGTCTGTGTCTTCAGTAGTGCAGAGTAGAAGGAGTGTTTCTGTCTCTGGGGATGTGCTACAAAGGCAAACTCAGTGAGTGGGCAACTAATGCAAATGGCTAAAGGAGAGAGGAGATGCCAAAGGGAATTACATGAAGACAGCAGAAGGTTGACAGCCGTGTTGAAGTTGGTACACCAATGCTGAACTCTTCATGCATTCAGTCTCTTGTGCAAGGGAAAAGGAGGTATTTTAATTTTGTGGCAAATGAAGATTTGTTTGAAGCTCTCAAGCTTTTAATACAACCTTTATACTGGAGTTAAGTTTCATATACCTGGACATATGCAAAGGCTGTGGGAGTTGTTATGGCTCAGCATTCCTCTGTGCTGTGTGGTGTACAGACACAGGACAGAAGGTCCCTGTCTCCAAGAGCTGATGTACCACTGGGCAAACATTGACATGTAGCCACTTCTCTTGAAGTCAGTTGTGTGGCTGGCTCTCTGTGCCCAGAAGAAAAATAAGAACTGCCAAATTTGATGTATTATTTCTGATATAGTAAACTCTTCTTGACAGTGGCCGAGAGCAGATGCTTTGGGAATGTATGAGAGCTGGGCATTTATGGGCAGATCCTTCCCACTATACCTACCTGGATTTTGGCAGCCCTTGGTGTCGGGACTGCCCTAAATAAAGGAGTTTCCTAATGTCAAAGAGTTGACTTTTGACATAAGGGGAATTTAACCTTTTGAAATTAATTCATATGTATTCACTGTGTGTACTGTTTATTGAAAAAAGCCCAAAACAAACAAACCAACCCTAAGTTATCCCTGCCTCTACCATAGTCCTTCTGAAAGAGAACAAGAACTGTAACTTGTTACAGCTCCCTATAAGATGCCTTGATTTAGTTTGAAAGGGCCATTAGAAATATTGCAGCTTGCCACCCATAGGTTCCTTAGTTGGGAGACACACATGAAAGCCAAAAGGGTTTTATTTGAGAATGTACTGTTTTGTCCAATTTTGTGTATTTTTCCAAATTCAGACGGTGGGGTCACTGGTTTTAAGAAGCCACAAATTAAAACCAAAATAACTTCAAGACCTATAGTTTTTGTAGTTAGATGCATTTTGTATTTTTCCCTAGACTTTTTAGATAAACAACAGGGAGTTTCCAGCTATCTCTTCTATTATACTGGAAGCAAGAAAGAAAACAAAGAAGGAAATTTTGTGGAGAAAAAACCCAACCCAACCAACCCGTAAGTACCTTAAAATATCCCATGCTCAAAGCAGTTTCTACTTTTGTCCTATCCGGTGGTAATTTATCACAGTGAAATTAGGCGGATGCAGGAGCTAGCCCTCTGCGGAGCCAGGAAAGGCGGAGGGCTGCGAAGGAGGGTCTGGGTCCTGTCTGGAAGAGGATAGTGGTACATGTTATGGGGATCATCAGGCTTCCTGCAGGCCTCTCCACCATGTCTCACAGGCTGGGTCTCCCATGCAGCTCCACTGGGGCTGCATCCTGTTTGAACCATGGAATCTGATGCTATATGGACCTGAAAGGAAGGCCAATGAATGTCATGTAAGGACACCTGGATGCTTGCCTGGCCTGTGGAGGTGAAAGGATGTCTGGTAATTAAATGGTTAATGAAATGGTATCATGCACTATGGCTGGGGACATGGCACCTGGGACAGTTCTTGACTTTAATATCCCTTTCTTCCCCTTCCTTCTTTATGCTGGTCCTCACCTATAGAATGGAGGTGAAGGTTTTCATCTGCCTTTTAAAGGTTTTTAGGTCAGATGTGCTCAATGGATGAGACTTTGATAGGGGGTTGTTGCCAGTTTCCCTGTAGACATTCAAAATGTTCTTTGCTCTTGGTATAAGTCAGTATAGCTTGGTCTGAACACCTGCACTCATGTCAAATGCCACCTAATTCACTCCTGGTCTTGGTTTGGGGGCAGTGGAGCAGAAGGCTGGCCTTCATTACTCCAGCCCTTCATAAACAGCTGCTAAGGCTGAGTACCTTTTGTGCAGTGAGAGGAAATTGTTTCTGCCTGCCTTTTACATCTGTGCTATCACCTGAGTAGCCCTTGCTGGAACCTACCAGGATTGCGCTCACATAGCTTAGAGCAGTAACTGAAACCATCATGTCTCTCCTGAAACCAGAACCAAAAATTGCATCTAATGATTTGCCATCAAGAATGTGAATTTTGCGGGTAAATCGTAATGTTGTCCATGGGGTCAGCAGAGAAGGATAAACCTGCCACTTACAGATGTTCAAGGCAATAAATAGGGCCCGTAAAGAAAAGTTCCTTATTGCCAGGCAAAGCCACAAGCATAGAATTGTGCTGTGCCTGCGGCCTCTTGCTTTCTCAGGAAGCAGTGAAGGGGTTAAGTCTGGAGCCAAGCGCTCAGCTTGCTCTGTATTATGTCCAGGTGGCATGACGTGTGAACAGATGAAAGATAAAAATCACAGCGGATAAAATCACAGAGGAAATGGCCCTGTCTGAGCCTGGATCACGACGCCTTGTGCTGACCCCACAACCTGAGTTTCATCAGTCAAGTTGTCCTTCCCTTGACTTATCACCCCATGCTCTGCTGCTGCTACTCCATAAAAGAGGAGGATAGTGGGAGGAGGGGAAAAGAGGCTCAGCCTGATGACTAAGAGGGTCTGAGGACACAGGTCAAGTTCTTTCTGCTGGAGTCTGGAAGAGAAAGCTGAGTACTCTACCAGACCCTGCTATAAAATGATCTTTCTTCCCCATAAAAGGACTGAACAAGTAACTGGAAGGCGAGTGCGGTCCTCATCTTGCCTTGGCTGGGAATGGGCGGTGGTGGAGCAAAGCCAGGCTGCCCTGGCCATCAGAGACTGTTGCTATTCAGCAGGGAGAGCAGTAGCAATGTTAGGGCCTTGGACTTTGTTTCTGAAGCCTTAAGATCTGTGATTGGTCTGTCAGTCAGTCCCTTTCCATCCACCCCGGCCAGCTTGGCAGCTGTACTGACTCTGCTGCTTGGAGGTGAGATAAGAGACAAATGTATTCTGTGTAAAGATGTTGCTGCTGCACCCCTGGTGCCTGGTCACCTTCAAGAGAAAGTCTGTGGGCATCTCTGAGGGGAATAAAACTCCTCACTTTCCTTCTTCATCTGAGACAGGTGGCACTGATGACAGAAATAAAGTGCACCACTGTCCCAGAGCCAGGCAGCCACAGCTGTGGGGAAAGGCACTCTCCAAGCTTGATTGCGTCTTGCTCTCAAAGGAGCCATGTTCGCTGCAAGGGCTGGAGGATGCTGGAATTTGCTCTCTTTGACTGATCCAAAAGAACCTAGTTCTGCGGAAGGCCTTCTGGGCACACTGCATAAGACATCTGTTTTACAGGGTGTTTAGGATGGGGCTCAGCTCGGGCTTCCAAGAACTGGAAAAAGCTAGGAAGTAGATCCCAGTGGTAGCTGGCTGAGTTCCCCTGCTGTAATTATCTTCTGCAGGCCTGGGATTTGAGTGTGTTAGCAATGACACTGTGCGAGGGCAATAAGAAGTGGAAGTGAGTTCATAGGTCATTAGGCTCTAAACTGCTCTGTGTGTTTAAAAAAACCAAAAGTGTTTTGTCCTCTCCTGCGGCATAAAGATGCAGGTGACCAGAGCTCTGGTGGCTTATAGCTTCATGTCTGTATGGAAACTTGTATTTTCTGTTCAGCTTTAACTAGTTCCCTGTGGTTTTTTTTAGTTTACCTAGAATCAGCCTGGTTTAATTGGAATTTATGCGCCACAATATCCAAGCTGGTTTATAACTGTCACCCCCTGACCTGCAGGCGGGCTTTGTTTTTACAGATGCATGCAGAGGTACAGGAGACTACTATGATGTCTAACTTTTCAGAAACAGAGCTATGGCTGCAATGTACTTGTGCATCAGTTGATGCAGGTGCTGAGCAGCCTTCAGTCAAGTAGGGAGTGTGATTGAGCTTGGGTTGAGAAAGTGCTGAGTCAGTCACCCAGTCTGTGTGCATATGAGGCCTGTGGTCACCAAGGAGCTAATGCTCTGAAGTCAACATATGCCATGCTAGCCCATCCCAGGGCTGGATGCATCTACTGTGATGCCTGGGGCTCATGGTAGGGGGTGAAGGTATATAAAGCCTTCCTTCCTGCAGCTTTGCTTCCCTGAGGCTTGTGAGGGCTGTTGGCCACTGGCTGTTTTATCATTGCCTGTTTGGAAGGACGTACAGTGACAGGGTGAGCCCCTCCAAACTGAGATATGACTGGGTAAAAGGACGATGCATGTGTCCATTAAAAACTGATTTAGAGCTTAATGAGCATCATGCCTCTGCCTCTCCTTGCTATAAGGAAGGTCAGGGTATAGTGACTAGGCCCTATCTGGGAGCAAAGGTGTGTCCTGGTTTGAAAGCAATCTGTTGTAGCCTTTGACAGCATATGTAGCAAAAATGGGCTCAGAAAACACAAGCACTCTTTGAGAAGACTGAGGACTTCTTCCCTGTCCTGACCAAGAAGGGAAAGGGTAACTCTGGCAAGGGTGTGGGGAAGATCCAAAGAAATGGGCATGATTGTGGGAAAGAGGACAGACAAGAGCAGTGAGCAGTCTCAGAGTGACACAGTCTGTGAGCAAAGCTACCTCCATAGGTAGAGGATGGGGTGGCTTCATTTTGGGTTCCTGGCAGACTCTGCGGATTGTCTCCTGCTCAGAGAGCAGATGGAGAAGCCCATGTGTGTATGCTTCCATGCAATGGAGAGGCTGAAGAGCATCACCAACTCTCCTACCCCGGGAAAGTAGCTCCATGACACAACCTCCCACCTGGGCAAATGAGATCAGCAAATGACTCCTAAGTAGCATGTCCATCACTGTCAAATTGACCATGGGTGTCAAGTGTGAATTGGCTGTCCCTGCCGTGTGGCCGGAGCCAGCCCTTTAGCTGGCTGAGTCGAGCTGTGCTGACTCCCAGTGATAGCATTTTAATGTGAGGAATGACAGAGGCCTCCAAGTTAATGTCTGCAGAGAGGTGACAGTTTTGAATGTCAGCCAAAGTTGAAGGCCTGCCTGGAATTCTGTGGAGAGTGAAGAGGATGGGCATGAAATTAGCACAGGCAACTGCATCTGCCGGCAGCCTTGCAGAGCTAATGCCCAGTGTTCCTGAGAGCTGGCACACCTGAGCGGACCTTCCTGTTCGGACCTCAGCGTTCAGACCCACATGCTCCCAACATGGCTCTTCCCAGGAGTGTCTTCAAGGACTGGAGGAGAGAATTGCACCTGGAGCTCACCGTTGCCCTCTTGAGAGGACCACTGGGATGTGATAGGAATCCCCCACTGGTGATAAGAGATAGAGATAAGATTGGAGCCAAGCTGGTGTCTGCCTGCCATTATTAAGAATAATCGGTGCATGTATTTAGATGAGGCATGGCTCTCAGGAGCTTGGCTGGCTGCCTGAATGGCCCCATGGAGTCCCACAAGGAAGGCACTCTGATGATTAAAATCTGATGGCAAAGAGCATCCAAGTAATTCCTAAACAGCTTATTCATGACAGGGAGCAAAAGCCTCCTGATGCTTATTGTGCAGATGAAGAAATGACCAGTACACATCAGCCCAGCTCAAGTGAGTGGCGGGTATTCCTGTCTCCCTTCCTGACCTTGGGCCAGGCAGCTTGCTTTGCTGTGCCTCAGTTTCTACCCTCTTCATGGGAGAAAAGTCTGTGTTTCTTTATGGAGAAATGTTGGGGAAAATAGATGGCTCCAGGATTGCAAGGGGCCTGAAGGCTGCAGGTGGGAGGCATTCCTGAAAGGAGACAAAAGCAATGACAAGATACTGAACACAGCCAAGAGCGAGGCTGGATTTATTAAAGAAAAAATGAGGGAGACGTCTGTGGTCAGCTTGATAAATCATCTTCCCCTCAAAGCTGCATTTCTGTGTTATTGTTCGCCTGCAATGGGATCTTGACAAACTCTCCCTGGGCTCAGGGGCTAATTGCTGAGTTCACAAAGTTGCAGATTATCTGTGGTGTCTGAGCTAGGACTAGGCCGAACTGGTCGTGGACTGGCCATTGGGAAACCAGTAATGGTTCTATTTGGTAATGCAATAGAGGGTGCAATATTCCTTTTTAATCCAGTAGAGCCCAAACACCTTCAAAAGGTAATTCTATTCACTGGTAACCTTCAAAACAGGGAGAAGAGCTTATTTCTGTTTGGGTTCTTTATGAGATACTGTCTTTAGTGTGCAAAAGGATTTTCAGAAACCTGGTATTGAATGGCCTGGAAGATTAGGGAACAAGATGCTCTGTCTGTCCTACCCACAAACTGCATATATGTCCTTGTTGCAAAAGCACAGAGAGGAGGAAAAAGCTTAACTTGCTTAGGTTGGCTTAACTTCAGTCACTGTTCCAGCAAGGCCACAGCTTGAGGACTCTTGCATGCTGTTGTGGCTCTATAGGCACACACATTGACTTGAATATTTGGGAAATCACAACTTTGATACAAGAGAGCTTTGTCAGAGAGATTCCCTTACTCCCAAAGCAGGCTTTTGGCTGGAAGCTGTTTAAATAAAAATCTGTCTTGCTATTTGCATGTAGATAAAGCAGTGTAAGAAATGACAGCAGGTATTGTATGAATGTGGTTGGCTTGTGAGGAAGAGAATTGTGGCTGTAGTTATGGGCAAACCCCTTCAGAAAATGTCTCCTGCATATTGGTGGGTCCTGGAGAGACTTCAGGAGCCACTAACCCAATACCTGTAGTGCTGGGATGGAACTGCAGACTAGACTGAGACGGTATTAGCAGAAGTGAGTTGTGGCTCCTCTATTACCAGAGATTTGCCTCTACCTGCCTATGGGCCTGTGGAAGTGGAGACGATGAAGGCTTTGGCCACCTCTTGCTTGAACACAGACTCTCACTTTGCTATTGTACTGAGAGCTGCAGGGTGGAAGTAGGCCAGTTATGCAATAAACCCACCAGAACTCCACGCAGACATGTCAAATGTCTATTATATGTTTGAAATTCCAACAACAACAAAACCTCCAAAACCAACCATCCAAATAAACCCCACCTCAGAAACGAACACCAATAAAGGAGCCAAACAACAACAAAAATCCACCAAAAACACTTCCAAAGGAAGATAGAAAACTAACTGTGGACCACTTTAGTGTTGGCTGGTTTTAGTTTGCTACTGGAAAAAAATAGCATTTGTGCTGAGAAAAGCCTATTTCAAATAAGGAAGGAAAGTGTTTAAAGCGAATTTCAGATTTCTTACTTTAAGTTTAATGCTGCCTTTATATGACTGGGCAATTGACTGGAGAAATCCTGGGCTTTGTACAGCTATTTTTCTTGGCAGCACTTTGACCTCTAGGTATCGCCTGGTCTTGACCTTAGCTCTTTTCCAGTGAGACAGCATTGGAGCAGTGCTGCAATTTTCAGGCTCTTAATCCCAAAATGTCAAATGCCAGTCCTGCATATGCTGAAGTACTGACCCATGTTGTCCCAGCCAGTGCGTGCCTGCACTGCTCTGTGGCTTCAAGTATCTTCCTTCGATAGTGTTGAAGGATACTCATAAGCTTGTCTCTCTCTGGGAGGATGTGGTGTTTGATTCTCTCCTCTGGACTCAGGACCCTGATGGCTCTTTCTGGTTCAGTGTCCGTTCATGGTGGCATAGGAGTGATCTCATAGGCAGGATCTGCCTCTAGCGTAGCCCACTGAGGTTTGCCAGGAGGGTGTGTCTGTTGGTGGTGGAGAATTTTCATGCCATCCCTGCTGCCATGCGGAGTACTTATTTTTCTTCACACCAGTTGATTTTGTGCCCAGTCTGGAGTCTGTTAGCTCCCAAAGTGTGGTTGGCGGGAGTATGTGGAAGACCTGCTTTGCAGATTAAACTTCCACTTGCTGCCATCCTTTCCTACTCTGCCAAGCACTGTGACCTGGGAGTCTTCCTTCTCAAACTGGGGCGAAGAGCTAACACAGAGGAGAGATATATGTGGTTGTTTATCCTCCTCATCGACAGATGGGATCCGACAGCTTCTTCCCTTATGCAGTCACAGACTCCACAGCTTGCCTCTTTTCCCCTTTTCTGCCAGGAATAACTTGGGGGGGGGGCTTTAAAAAATATTTCATTAACGCTTCTGGAAATGTTGTTCTGTGTGTGAATTGCAGGAACTATTTACAGTAACTTCTTAAATGAACCTTGCAAAATGGAAATAATTTTGCTGTATGCAAATTTCACAGCCTTTTGCTGTTCTTTTTTTCTTTCCCTTTCCTTTTTGGTATTTTTTTTTTTTTGTTTTGACAGCTTCTACATTTTTAAGTTATGGCCCCAGGCCTAAGAAACCCAGTGTCTTTTGGGGCCAGGTGAATTATGAATCAGCCTTGAACTCCCTTCATAGCTCTGAGTATTAATGTGTCCATATTGCAGAGGGTTAGTGACTTAACCAGTGGGTTGAGCAGGGAGCAAAGAGGGGACTTGAGGTCTCCAAGTGTTTAAGGCAGAGCACTATATTCTTTCCATGCTAGACAGATGGGAGACAGTGAGGCCCATGGTCCTTGGAGAAATTAATGGGGCCCTCTGAAAAAACATCCTGCTTAGAAATGAAATGTTAGCTGCACAGTCGTGTGCTCTGTGTGGCTGCCTTTATTTTTATTGGCCCCTCATCCATTAAGGTTCTCACCTCCTGCTGTCATCCCAACTTTCTACATTGTAAGAAAGTTTGGTGGTAGAACCCTTCTACAAAACATGGGGGTACTCAATAATTGTACTGTCTGCATCTCGTCTTAATGGGGGTCATTAACCAATTATCAGATTAGCTTAAGATACTTGATGAAAATGTAATTAAAACAGATTATGTGAGGTGTGTTTTTTCTTTGATGTGTAACTCTGGGGTACTGAAAGGTGGAAGAGAGCTTTCCCAGGGGCAGAGCATAGACTCTGTGAGCAGACAGCTGGCTTGGATGTGTAACTGAAATGGTGGGTACCTGTCAATGGTGGCAAATGGCCCTCCTTTTGCAGCCATGGCCTCATGCTGTGGCTGGTGTTTTCCACGGAGTTAGGGTGTGACTGACAAAGCTGCAAGCTCTGACCTGGCTCTGGGTAGTGCCTGACTTGATGTCCCCACATGAGATCTGGGGGTGTCACGTTTGACTCTCTGGCAGCCAGAGTGGCTGTGGTTGATCTTGTCTGGGCCATGTCTGTGGGGTTATTGACTTGAGCAACAGAAGCAGAGTCTGCTTCATCCTGTGACTTGCTGGACTTGGACTTCTGATAGCTAAGTATATAGTAAGGAGTCAAGATGGACCCTGCTGCAGGGCTGCATTTAGCTGAATGGGGCCATGTATTTTCTTTAAAGGTTTTGTTAACATATTTAGTGCTTCTGAAAGATGCTTTGAAAGAAGTTCTGTGAAGGCATTTCTCTTTAGATGCTGGAATACATGTATAGCAAAGAAAAGCATGTCTCTCTTTCCTCAGCAGAATGAGGGCTGCTTCATGGACATGAGCGCAGGTGACCACCAGCTGTGTGGCCTCTGTTCTTGTAGAAAGCAAAATACTATGCTGGTAACTCTCTGTTTAGCCTGCTAAGTGCTTTCAGCTGCTAAGGAGAGGCATGATAATGTAGCAGATATCTAATATTATTTTCTCTTAAGCCCCTCAGTATTTTGGGCTGATCAGTTTTCTTGATCTTTCCTAACTTAAATGAGTTACCTGCAAGTCCCTAAGTCTCTGGAGAAAGATGTGTTGGATAATGTTGCAGCCCCTGTTGCCCCTAACATCCTAAGACTCTTTCCTAGCTCCCTAACCAATCCTACTTCAGGTTTTGACTTGCATTATTTATTGCTCTCTTCTTTACAGCAGCCCCTCTGGTAAAGCTGAACCTTGCCTTGCTGAGCTTGGCTCCTTTGCAAGTCTGAATCTTACAAATTTGTTCAGGTTCAGAAGAAAAACAACCAATTGAGGGTTTACAATTGAATTGAACCAAAAGGAAACATAGCATTTCATTTTGGATAATTAATAGATTTTTTGATAGAACAACAGCACTGATATTTTTGTTGATATTTGGTAATAAATGCTGTCACTGAAATGTTTCTTTCAAAATATAATTTTAATTGAATTTGAAGCAAAAGGCATTTCAAGATGAGGAAGACTGAACGGCTAGGCTCAGAAATATTGCAGCTAGACATTTTAATTTTGCAGAATTTAAACATTTCTCTGTGAAGAGCCTTAATGTGAAGACATCAAGAGTGATTTGAGAAGTATTTGCAAGTTGCTGAATCTGCATTTCTCCCAGGGTATGTACATAGTATGTATGTATGGTAGTGGAACATTTCTTAGCTGCTTCTACAGTAAATGAGTAGGTAGCGCAGTGCTTTGGTGAAGAGCCTTAGTATTTAAATAGACAAGCTGGCAAGTTATTTCACCTCTGGATACTTTTGCCTGCCAGCAAAAGAGTAATTTTTCATTTGCCCAGCTCAGTCTTTCACCAAGCCAAGAACTGAAGCTGCATCTTCCGAGTCCTTGTCCTGTGTCCCATGACAAGATCCCTGTCTTTTCATTTTGTTCATGGTTTGTGATTAATTGTCCAAGTCTCCTGATATTATTTCTGTTCCGCTCCCTGACTGTATGATTTGAAACTTTATAAACAGGCCATAGCAAATGCATGTGACATACAAAAATATGGGTATTCATCAAAGTAGCACAGCTGCTCTTGAAACAATGCTGCTAAGGAAGCCCATTCATACTAATTATAACAGCACAAAGAATTGTGTCGCTAGATTTGCTGGCAGGTCCAAGAAATGTTTTGGCTTGACCTGAAACAGTCTCTTTTGGGGAAGAAGTTTTTGGCAAGTTGAAACATTTTAGTTTCACTCTAGAAGCAGCATTTTGTTTTGAAGCTAAGGATTTGCTTTAAGCAGAAATCAAGAATTAGAAGATGTAAATATTTATTTTTAAGTTGAAGTGGAGGATTTTTTTTTTAAGAAAAAAGTCTTTCTCTTAGCAGTAACAGCTTGATAAAAAAGAGTAAGTGGGTGACATGTTTTAATAGGGTTGGAATGGTGGTTTTGGCAACCTTTTCTCCCATATCTGAACTCTTCACTGCAGAAGGATTGTATGTGACCTTTCTGCAAGCTTCAAGGAAAAATACCCCACCTGAAGGTCTGCAGCTTGAGGTCCAGGCAACCTGTTGCTGCTCTACTTTGCTTCTAGCCTGGTGTTCTGAGCAGGTAACCCTGGTGAAGCCTAGTAGCTCCTTGTGTGGTGCTGCTTGCTGGGGTGAGAGAACAGAGGAAATTCTTCTCCTTAATGTTCTGGGCCCGAAAGGAATAAAGTGTAATTGCACTCTGCATACTGGTATTTCCATGCACTCCTCTGATGGCACTCTGACCACACAATAATATTTTCCTTTCTGAAAATAGCATACTGATTTAATAAGATCCTTTAATGTTTAGAAAGTCTGGAAATGCATAATTAAGGTATCCAGCCAATTTCCCCTTTTGCCTTATAATTATTGTTTGCTCATTATCACCCTGAATGACTTGCACCACCCACTCAAACTTAACTTTGCCCACAAATCTGTCAAAATAGAGACGCATATCAACATTGCAAATTGCTATTACAAGAGAGAGAACAAACTTCCTTTTTCTTTCAGATGAATTTATTTTCAACATAATTTCATAATCGTGCAGTAGGTAGAATGATTTACTGCTGCATAATCTTTGCCTGCCTTTCTCTTCAAAATCTTACCTGGCCAAACCTTCAAGTTCAGCATTGTGTCTCGGGTACCAAAACAAAACCCAAACTGTTGCAATTCGTAACATCCAACATTGTATTGGTAAAGACCATTCCTAAAGCTGCCTGATAGCTGGGCCAGTAAAAAGGAGAGAAGAATTAAGGTGGGAAAGCAAAATGTTTCCAGCCTACAGCAACTTTGCTGATTTCACCAGGAGCTACTTTGTTTACGCAATATAGTTCTCATCGTAGTCCATGTGAGTCAATGGGAAAACTGCATTTCATATTGTTTCGGTCTCTGCTTTTATTAAGCAGCCATTTGTATGACATATGGAAATTAATGTTATATTTAGGCATGTTCTTGTATGTTCATGAAGACAGTTACAAAACTATTTTTAACTCTAATACTTGCAGTAATCCTCCTAAAACTCACCAAGGGGCACTAACTCTTTTCCTGCTGCAGAGGAAAACTTAGGTCTTTAGGGGGATATTTTTGGATAGGAAGATATTTGCCAGAATAACCCCTTCAGTTCACTCTGGTTCTTCTCTCGTCTCAAGTTGTTCTGCCCTTCTTGCCAACATCCTGCTGATTCCTTTGGCTTGCAGCACCAGCAACCTTGCTGTAGCAAGTCCCAGGACTTGGCAAATGCCTTGAGCTGCTCTTGGTTCTGGCAAGCACCAGCAGATGTGTTGCAGATAGGTTCCAACACACATCTGTGTGGGGCTGTCACTGTAGTGGTCGTGTCAAAATCAGGAATGACGCTGCTTGTGCATGCCCTGCATGCTGCTCCAGGTGTTTGTTTCCAGTCCCTGAACATGCGCATACCTAGACACTGCGCAAAGGTCTGAGCACATAGGCTAACCAGCAGCGCTTCTCTCTTTCAAGAAAGACTTTCTTCTAAGCCTTTATGGAATGGAAAAGCCATAAAAACTGGTTTAACAGCTGACATTGTGGATGGGTGATCCAAGTTGCCAATGGAAATGCAAAGACACCACTGAAAGCTCTAAGATTGATTTCTTTAGGAGCTTTTGCAGAGAGGCCAGAGGCAGTGTGCCAAGATCTCCTGGGATGTCTCTTGTCTGGGGTAGTACTGCAGATTCTTATTCATGAAACCCTTGTTCTAACCCACTGGAGTATTTTGCATGCTGTGGGATGTCTGCAGAAGGATCTATACCATGCTTCAGGCACAACCGCCCCCAAGCGCTGGCATGTCACAATAATGTAATTTCTCAGCTTGATCCAGCTGTTGGGTGGGTAGGAAAGGAGCTTTCTGCTCCCCGTGCAGCTCTGTTCAGCAAGATTCTTTCTGCTGGGATGCCAACCTTGCTCAGGCTCAGATAATCCAGGGGAAGGGCCTCTATTTTTGGTATTTTCCTTTTTATTTCTTTTCCTCTTTGCATCTTCTGCTAGCCCACATCACCTCTAGGCCTCCCTTGGGAAGCTGCTCTGCCTTTGTCAGGATGCAGTATGTTAGTCATAAGCATGTCTGTCCCACTAACTGTGCTGCAGCCCAGCCCTGGGGCACCTACTATGTCCACTGTTCATGAAGTTCTGGAGGTGAGCATACCTGGTGGGTCAGACAGATTTCTCCAGAAAGAAGGAGAGATCTCTTTATCTCCTGGGTGAGTGTGCTTCCATGGTGGCATGCATTCAAAGGCGTGCATGCCATGTTCTGTGGCTCTGCTGTGGGCAGCGCTGCTGGCCAGCCTGTGATGATTATTACCTTGCACTTCTGCACTGCAGTGTACTGATGACTGCAATTTATCAAGCTATTCCGTGATGGACTGGATTTGACCTGAACGCTAGAGTGTCTCAGTGCTTCCAACCAGCTCCACTCACGTGGTGCCCATGCCGGCTTTCCTGGAAGGCAGGCTGATCTGGCGGGAACTGCCTGACACATTGCCATCAATGCGTAATAACTTTTATTTAGAAAAAAAAACCAAACAGAAAAAACAACCTTCTGCCCATGATCCCATGGTAACCCCAGCAATATGGACATTAATGTCCAGAGAGCTTTCTCCTCTAGGTTAGGGGAGGGTGTGACAGTGGGGGAGGAGGAGGGCAGGGAGTTAATGGGTTTAGATTATTTGTGGTTATCTGGATTTCAGATTGACACCATAAATATTCAAACTCTGAACCTGGCTGGATGCAGCCGCTGTTGACTTTTG
Organism: Psittacus erithacus; assembly: GCA_009867235.2. Taxonomy (NCBI): domain Eukaryota; kingdom Metazoa; phylum Chordata; class Aves; order Psittaciformes; family Psittacidae; genus Psittacus; species Psittacus erithacus. The sequence continues at coordinate 34,719 of WYDI02024859.1, read as the reverse complement.
TATGACCTAGCTGGAAACTTTAAATCAGCTGTCGACTTGACTTTCAAGGGAGTGAAATGTTCCAAATCTGCTAGATAGCATCTCCTTGGTGTTTTATTACCTCCTGAGAACCTCACTTTGGTAGGGACCCAACTCCAGCCTTCTTTCAGAAAGCATAGCTTTGTTAGCCTTGCAAAGTCATAAAATCTGCCATGTGAGAATAAGGGTGTCCTACCTTGTGGCAACACACAGGGCTTATTATATAGAACAAACTTGATTAATATGCAAGCAAAATGGGTCCAGACATAAGCCTAACATCATGTTATTAATAGGGTAACATAGATCTCTATCAATGCTGCTCTCTATTCACTAGATCATGCTGGATGCTATGTTTTGGGTGGGTGGTTTGTTTTGTTTAGTATTTTTTTTAAAGTATTCTTTTGTCTTTTGAGATTCATATATAGGGCTTTTCTGCAGGCACTGAATATATTTTGCTCCTGATGTACAGTGTGCTGTCATTCGGGTCAACAATCCAGGGCTGGTTTGTAAAGTGCTGAGTAAGTCAGAAGTGAAACACTGTGAGCAGCTGTGGGGGTGGTTCAGCCCAGGGGTGCCACACCAGTGACCTCACCTTGCTGTGCCAGTGAAAGGCACTCTCTTGCCCAGTGATTGAGAGCAGAGCAGCCCTTGAACACCAGATTCATCATAGCAAGCAGTGTCTTGAGGGCCAATGTTAGCTTAATGAATGTCACAGCAGCCAGAGTGTCAAAAAAGCTGTGGCTTTTGCTGAAGAAAGAGACCAAAATGCTATTTAAGTAATTGTGTGGTGGTGGGAGAAGCAGCAATGACATACCTGGCTGCTCAGTGTTTGCAACTTTCTCTGAAGAAGAGCTGGACAGTGCATCCAGAGATGATGCTCTGAAAAGCCACAAAGTAAAAAAGTTGGGGCCAGATGTTTTGCTGGAATAAGCTTGTTGACAAGGGGACCTGCAGTGTGGCTGAAGTCAACACCTCCAGCCCTCTGTAGCTCCATGGGAGATTAACTAGAGAGCTCTTTGCCTCTTCTTCCATGAGACACCTTGGCCTACTTTTCCAAAGACATTGCTGAATTTGATTGCCTGGTTTTGAGGCGGGTCTGGTTTCACAGGAGTGTGGGACACTCAAATGCTGACAGTCATGTGGCATCAAGGGGTCTCAGGTTGATGCAAAGTGGCTCAAGGTAGGAGCTGTTTTTGAAACTGTAGGGGCTGGCAAGTCTGGGCTGACAGCTTTTAGACTAATTGATTTGATGGTCTAGTCCTCTAATGTAATGTTTTATTAGGTCCAACAGATTTCTGTTCCAAATTCCTTGGGGAGCTCTCCAAAATAACTGTTCAATGAATAGCTTTTCCCTGCAACTGAGTGAGAGAGGTGCTGGCAATAGAGAGATTTTGGCAAGCCATCCTGACAAAGACTTGGAAAGGCTCTTAGTCCAACGTTACGGATTATTTCACCCCTCCTCAGCTCCTCTGGCTGGTACTGAAAGTAAATGACAGGCAAATGGTTGGGTCTTCTAGTGGCCACGGATGTCTGCTCTAGGTCTTCATTTCATCTTCATCTCTGTTGTGAATGTGCTTCTTTGTACAGTTCTGATGCATTGAGATCTCTCTCTGCAAAAGCCCTGAGATGTCTGCTCTCCTGGAGACCACGCACATGCCTTTGGAGGTCCTGGCATGATTGTAGCTGTCCTCTCATGTCTCCAGCCCATGAGGTGTTTTATCCCGAAGCTTGCAGGCATGCAGTGGGCTCTTAAAGGGATGTCTTCCTCCAAGCTCACTCTTGGTTATGAAGATGTCTGGGCTCTCTAACACAGATTTGCGTGCCTTGTGCTTTTAATATCATGTATGAGTTGCTATCTGCTGACTAAGATTAATTGAATATGTAAAACAATAGGTGCTAAGAATTAATACAAGGATTTGTAATACAAGATGACTTTTATTCTAGTTTGAATACTTCACACAGCGGCTATAAGTACATTAGTTTTATTGATCTATATTCATAGAATTATTTAAATGTACCCTCTGGTGCTGAGTGTCAGGGATTTTCCAGTGCTTGCCACTATGCATTTTTCATTAGAGCCTAGCGAAGGCAGATCCAAACTTTGACTGTCCAGGCAAGATTAATTTCATCTTGACATCCACAGTGAAACACAAGCAGAGTGTGTTTTGAGAGCTGACCACTAACGATGGGCTCACACCATGTACCCTGGAGAGGTTTCCTGGACTCCCTCCTTCATGCTGTCTTGCATCGTCAGCATTTCAGTGCTGCCAGGGTATGCTGCCTACCAAACACCCTGGCTCCACCAAGGCTTTTCTTCTGCATTTTGTTTTAAAGAATGAAATGGATCTGTTCCTATATATAGCTGAAACTCTTATATTAAAATCCTGTCTGTACTGTGCATACTAAAGCTGGCTTGATCTTTCAAGGTCAGATGTTTGGCAGGTGCCAACTGTCTGTAGCTGGTACAACGTTTCTTCCATCCAAATGAGACTGGATTGTCATTTTTTTTCTATCAGATTTTTCCCGCTTTTGTCTAAAAATGCTCAATTCCTTTTCTTGCTCTTGTCTAGTGGGGGATTAAAATAAAAATGGGAAAAAATGCCAGCAATTTCTAGTGGAAAGCATTCCCAAGCTTTTCTTTTAATGGTATTTGATTATAGTTACTGGCCAAAAGAAACTGAGCTTTTCTAGTTTACAGGGAACTTAGGATGAAAAGAATTAAACTTCCCAGAGAAAAATGAAATACGATGGGCTTTAGTGTTTAGAATAGGGGCAGGCCGCTAGGCAGGAAAGGCAGCTTTCCCACAACTTTGTCTTGAGGTTGAATGAGGGATGGGACCTCTTGCAAACTCCTTTTCCTGTCCTTGGTTGCTTGTTAAAGTCATGGGCATCTCTGCTGTCTACTAAGAGGTTGAGCTCATGCTGCAGCCTTTGCTCAAGGGAGGATACTAAGAAGGTGTCTGTCCTTCAGCTGACAGCCCAGTTAAACTAAAACTATCTGAGTTTTCTGTATCTCTACTAAATTGGGTTAAAATTAGCTGACAGGTTCCAAAGTGATTGGAACACACAAGCCTACAGTGTAATTGCATAAGCCACTTTCCTTGGGAACCAAGCTAAAAAGTGTCAGTGTGTTTTACAGCACTTATTAAAACAATCATTTTGTGTCTAGTTCAATGTTCATGGTTCCATCTGAACATGACTTCAGGAATACTGGAGGGGTACATAGCTGATGGTCTTCTTTTGGAGGACATACATGGATGTGTGCATGCTGCAGAAGAAAAGCCTTTGGGATTTGGGAACCTGGCCCTGCAGAGACGCTTTTGTCAATCCTGCTGATGTGGCTGTGCCTATTGTTACCTACAGCCTCTTCTGAATCCAGCTTTGGTCCTTCTGTTGCATTCTTGGAGGTGAAGAAGCTATCAGGGGGTTCTGTTACCCCTCTGCTGCTTCCCCACAGGATGGTTATGTCTCTAGCTTGCATCCTTTCAGGATCAGGGAATGGGGTCTTCTTTGGGCCTTACAGCAGGGAAGTGTTGCCTCATTCCTTTGCCCTGACTCAGTTGAAAGTGGTAGCAACGATGTTCTTGGAGAATGCTGTGCCTCTGGGGTCAAGCAGGGGCATGGTTGCTCCTAGCTTCACTGTGCAGGCAGCCCTTAGATATGGCTGCTCCCTCCAGGTGTCCCGTGTTCCAGAGCTCACTCAGAGCCTCAAAGAGCTCTGTACTACGTGGGGAGATTGCCTCCAGTGGCTCCCTGCACCACTCTATGGGGACTGAGAGGAGGATCTGTGCTTTTGGTTTTTAATGTATTTGTCTTTTAATAAATGCAGGAGGAAGGCTGGAAAGTGGCCTGAGCATCACCTTCTCTCCATCACTCAACATCCTCCCCACAGCAGGGCCGGAGGGTGGGCTGGGGCCAGGAGCTGGAGCTGGGCTGAGCCTCAGCCTCTGGTCCAGAGCTCTGCCTCTGGCTTGTGTGGGGACAGCTGGTGCAGATCCTGTGTCCCGGCACTCAGCCCCTGCCTTGCTCCCGAAGACGGCTTTGGTAGCGGGTTCGTGAACTTTGCTATGTTTTATAGCCACTAGAGGGGGGTCAGAGACTGCGGGCTTCGGCTCCCTGCAGCCGGGCTGCCCGGGCTGGGGCAGCGCAGGGCAGCCCGGGGCAGGGGCTTTGGGCTGAGCCCCGCGGTGTGCAGCCAGCCCGGCCTTGCCTTGCCCTCAGCGTGTTTTCAGCGTCTTTCCCAGCCTCAGTGGAAATTCCTCTGGGAAGGTCAATTCTGCAAGCCAGGACGTTCTGCTTGTACCTACTCTGCTTTCCCGCAATGGGAATGGGGATATGTGGGCTGGCCGTCCTGCGTTAGCAGGAAGTCAAGCTGGGGAGCCCCAGCCCACTGTGGATTTATCAGATCAGCTCCAGTAACGCTTCGTAACTTGAGAGAAAACTGTAGTCACCCAAAGACAGTTGTCTTGCTTGCACCCAAGCCTGAAACCACCTGAAGCAGCTCTGTGCAAAACCCGATCAGGTCTTCTGGCTCTTGGGTGGAAATCTCTCCCTTCACGCTGTGCTCCTGCATGACCTAACAGGGAGCGTGTCCGGTTCGTGCAAGGTGCCTGCGAAGTGACAGTGGAGGAAAGATTCTGCGTGTCCAGCCCAGGGCACATGGTATCAGCTGCTGGCAAAGAGGAGGCACTGAGGTTTGCTGAGGAACGTCAGGCTGTTGGGATTGCTGGCGCTGGGGCAATTTCAGCTGATCAGGAGCAAGTCTGTTTATTGTCTCTGAAACCAGGCATTTGAGGTGCTGAAATTCCTTTGCTAGCAAAGCCCAAAGCAGTATTTTGTGCCAAGATGAGAGATTTTCAGAATGCTTTTATAGCTCATCATTTTCTGTCATGGGACCCTATGTATAATTTTTCTAAAGGGGGAGGAAAGGCTGGGTTTTCCATTTCTAGGTGCTGCTCTCCAAATTCTGAGTGACATGAGGTGTAACGCTAACTTGTCATGGATGCCTTGGCAAGACTCAGTCAACTTTTGAAGAGGGAAAAAAGGATGGAGTGAGTTTACAAGTGCCCTTAGCAGAGCCTGGCACAGCATCAAGAAGGATTTTGCTTCCTGGGAGCAACACACCTTTGCTTCCATTGTGTGGTGGATGCTGCTGGTGATTCTGGAGCATGATTGAAAAGTAGTATCTTGACAGCATCAAACCAGTCCTCAAAGGTGCTCCCCATACTTGTTGCTGAGAGCTCACAGCCCCTAACACATCATGGGTATACTCTGTGTCACTAGGGAGTGATAGGGACTGGTTGCATTAAGGAATGGGAAGGATTTGGCCTCCCCACCGCTTGGTCTTCCAACAGCTCCAGGATTATTTTAAGTGCAAGGCTGTGGATTATAAATTAGACAATATTTATACTCAGGAAAATATCTGCTGGGTGCCCTTTCCAGTGGACAGGGCCGGCCAAAGGCTCCAGGACATGATGTGTAGGGGTTGCACCAATCGCCACCTGTCTGCTCCTATAATCGAGCTGATTTTTTATGATCTTGACATCAGCTTTCAAGATGCATGATCTATGTGTTTATTTAGCTGTCTTTCCTGGCGTCCCGTAGTTTTGAACTCCTGTAAATCCTCCCACAGTTGGATTTCTGCACTTTTCAGAGATTACATTCCCTGACAGTACATTTCTCCTTCCCCCTCACTTTGTTGACAGCTCAGGCAAGGGTCCAGGGAGAGAAGTCTGAGCTCTGACACAGAGTGGGTCTAACTTCCAGGGGCTAAGCAACTGGTGCTGGTGTAAGTGGGAGAGGTGGCACAAACATGCTGCTCTGAGGCTGGAGTCCCCCTTTAGGTTAAAAAATCTGGTCCAGGGGCTTTGTCAGCCTCCAGGACCTGGTGGCTGGTCCATGAGGTTGCCTCCATGAGAGGACCTGCTCAGGTCCTGTGTCCAGGACAGGAAGCTGAATGAAGTTGACATGGCCAGAACAGTAACTCTGTTAAAAAGCCCAAATTCTGGCTGCTGGGGAGTGAGATTTTTTGCAGCTCTGTTCATTCAGGTCACAGTGGCCCTTGCTCACTGGCACTCTTGTCTTAACAGGAGTTAACCCATGCAAGGGCTTCCTGGGGATTTCAGCTCAAATCATTCCCAGAATGAGTCTTTTATAAATGCCCTTGTTTCTCATAAAACCATGTCTTCTTTTGTCCTCTTCTTTTGAGGAAGTACAGCTAGTGCTGAACTCCACTGACTTCCAGATGTGTACAGATGGATAGATACTTGCATATTACTAGGAAAGAATATGCAGCAGCCTTTGCTTTTTGTGCTTTTTCCTACCAGCAAAGCAGGGATCACTGAGAAGAGCTATAGCCAAAAAATCTATCAACTCTACAAGATGCTTCCTATAACCTGTAGCCTCTGACTTCAGTGGCTGGGGGTGCATCTCCATGGAACAGCTGTGTGAGTGGGAAGAATTAACGTGGGCTGATCTGACTTTCTAGGTGGAGTTTGCAACTACCCTTCCTTTCCTAGGTGGTCTGAATGCCCTTTGCTTACCCCTTGTCTGCTTCTGTCCCTTCTGGCCCTTTTCTCATCCCCCTTGCAGGGCTGTTCTGCCTGGCCCTCACTTCTCATGCTGCCTCCCTCAGTCCCTCCTTTCCCTGCTGTGATATGGAGAAGAAGGGGAGACTTCCATGATCCTGAGCTGCCCTGACTCTGTGCCATGTGGTGCCTGTACCTCTTGATCCCTGCCTCTCACCCCAAGCTTCAGAGCCACCAGTGACCAGTGAATTAATTTATTTGCAGCATTAATACATCTAAAAAGATTTTCCTCCTTCATTGAATGCTGAGGCCTTGCCCCATCTTGGAGAGGATCTCTGACTCCAGTAGGTACCATGCCCGATATTTTTCCAAAGCCAATATGAACTTGTCTCCAGTACAAGAACATCTTCGAGGCCCTTGCATTTGTGCTTAGCAAAGTGTCATTCTCTCCCACTGCTAAACCTGCCTCTGAGTTCCTCTGCTGCCTGCAGCAGTACTCAGGTGTCCAGATAAAATGGATTTAAAACTTAGGTGTATGCTGGACATAATTCCACAGCTTTGTTATCAGGGTCCATTAGTACCCACTGTTTCATTCACCCTTCAGTGGGGATGGTACTGCCTTCCTCTTAGGGGTGTAGTTTTAAGTGTTCAGGAGGAACAAAGGTCCTCACAAGGGTCCAGTTTTCCATGGGGTTGGGCTAAAATTTTCTACTTCTCACTTGCTAAGGGTCTGGCTGGGCAGCTAAACATGTAGATAGGTGTCAACCCACCTGTGTCCATATGACAGTCAGATACATTAGCTGTCCATCACCACAGTGGTGGTGGATGCTGTTGAACCCTCATGCTGCAACCTGGCAGCAGCATGCTTTGTGGGACCATGACTGAGAAACCCCTGGCCCCCACAAGGGAGGCAGAGATCATGGCCTAGCTGATGTCTCTGTGTCAGTTTCTGCTCCCCCTCCTTCCCCACATGATCCCCTCTGCCAGGTCCTCTCAGCCATCCTTGTCCAGTTAACAGGGAGGGTGAGAATAATTGATGACTTACCATGGGACGATTTACCTGTCTGTGTAACGAGATGTAAAAGGATCTCTTTCACACTAGGCTGGAGGCTTGCCTTTATGGGCATCTCAAAGCCTTGGCCTTGAGTGGAAACCTGCCTCCCACTAGCAGAAGATTGGATACACCTCATCAGCACTTGTGCATATTTTTGCCTGCCAGGTAATTGCAGGAAAACAGATGAAGAAAGATTGATCTGTAGGTCTTAGTTTCATGGTTTTTCTGTAGAATCCACCTCTTACCAGTTTATCAACAAAGAGCCAATGTCCTTATCATTCCCCCATGGTGGCTGGGAATAATGTGCCAAATGAGTTATCCCTTTATAAGCGTGTTATCATGTAGGCGAGTGAAGTGGATTTGCGCCTCTGATGGCTGTGTGGTTATTTATATTGCATTAGTGCCTAGCTGAAGCCTGGGTCTTGTTGCTCCACGGGACAGAGATCTCCCTCTGCAAAGTAGCTCTAGATGGGGCAGGAAATGGAAATGCTTTGAGGGCAAACAGTCTTCATGGTGAGGCAGCTGCAGGTTCAGAGCACAGGGGTCTTTACCTCTGGGTGGGTGCCAACCCCCCTGTACCAAGCTGCTTCTCCACAGTCACATATAGCTGAAGTCATCTTTGCCCTTACAGGGCTGCTTGAACTACCGCAGAGGCTGTTCCTGTGATCTGCCTGCCTGCATGTGCTCCTTTTAATAGTTAGATGGAGCTTAATCCAGCGGTGAATTCCTCGTTGTCACACACATACCCCCACCCCATTTGCAGAGTGATTCAGTGACCACCATGCTTGGCATGGGGCTGGTGAGCCTTGCCCAGCCCAGGTCTCAGGGTCAGCCTGTGTCTTCCCATCCTACAGCTTCAGAACTTTTCCTGCTACCAAGAGCTGGTGACGTGGCGTCCTAGTGGTATCACAGCCAGATTTTGCCCTCAAGGTCTCATCTTTGGAGCCAGTACCCATATTAGAAATATAATCACTCTCCTTCCCCATTTTTTTTGAAATATCACAAACAACTAAGCCACAGAGATAGAGCCCTTTGCCCAAGGTCACTTACCAGCTACAGACTCTGGAGTAAAACCTCCCTGATTTCCTGGCTTTGTGTCACAAGTGTGAACGGCTCCTTGCTCTGATGACAGTGAGGGCTTTACAGTAGGGGAGGGTTAAAGAAAAAAAGAGCCATATTTCACCACGGTTCTTGCTCTGTCCCTGAGTGCATCCCCCAGGGTGAGAGTGAAGTCAAGAGGCTGCTGTGAAAGGGTTATAGCCGACCTCTGATCACAACCGATTAATGACAGCCCCAGGGAGCAAGAGCCCTTGAGCTGGCAGGAAGGAGGTGAATACTGAAAAACAGAGAAGTTTTAAATACATCAGCGGGAGTCCAAGAGTAGAGCAACAGCAGGGGAAACAGCCATGCTTGGAGGCATGGCAGCAGGGCAGAAATGGAGGGGATTTTTCCATCCATCCCCAGCAGTTTGGTCCAACCCTTCAATCATCAAAACCTGCTCTGTTTAGACTTGTTGCTATGAATTGGCTGGTGATGGTTTGGAGCTTTTTAAATTTCTTTGTTCAAATTAAGCAAAAAAAACCCAAAGCAACAACTTGCTGTGAGGGTGGGTTAGTATTTAATTCCAAGCAGATGATAACAACAGCATGTGGCAGCTCCCCAGGAGGCTAAGAAATACTGTTGTCAAACTGGAGAAACTGAGGCAGAGCATCAGGATGGGCTGAGCAGGCCAGGACCAGGAGAAGCCCCCACTTCTCCCCCATGCTGCCATGCATCCAGCGTTGTGCTGGACTCAGCAGAAATCTTCCCTTAATGTAATTAAAGGATGAACAGAGATGGCTGCGAGAGGAGGTGGCTGTTTACGAGAGCGGAGGAGGGCATGCCGGGAAGATGCTCCATTCCCCTGTTTGAACTGCTGCACCGGAGCATAACCCCTGGGCAAGGATGTGCACAGTGCTCGGATGCTCTCCAGCTCTGCTACAAAGGGTTGAAAGCAAATTGGCTGTTAATGCAGACAGTGGCCGGCTTGACTCAACACTCCCCTGTTACAAGCGGGCTGTGGGATGGATGAGGAAACTCGTGCTCCTTCTCTAACAGGTCTGAGCCTGCTTGTTAGACTTGGTCAATAGTTTGCTGTCAAAAGCAATTCTCTGTCAAGCAGGCATTGTTTTTTTTCTTTTCTGCCAGAGCAGAAATTTTCTCGGAACATGTCAATTTTCAGCCAAATTTTTTGCTTTTGGTGCTTTTCTATTTTTTCTTCCTTGCTTAAATAGCAGCACTGAAAACAACATGGTTGTCAGCTACTGAAGCCTGAATCTGAAAGCTCAAGCCAGCAAGGTCTCTAAATGTATTCTTGATTTTTATGTCAAGAAAAAATAGTGGAATGGAAGAAGGTTTTTAAGAACTGATTGTCACGGTGGAAAAATGTGTGTTAAAGGATGTCAGGAAAATTTCTGGAGGCTTGGTGTCTGTAAGTCTCTCTCCTGGTCTGTAGTTGTGAGTCTAGAACTGGTTCAGATGGAGCAGAGTGCTTGGGGACAGGGACAGTGGCAGCCTGACTGGTGACATCCAGAGGTCCCTGCTGGCATGTCCCATTCTCTGTGTGGGTTTTCTACCTGGATTACAGGGCCTGCTGAGTCTTCCTTGGTGGTGCAGCTCAATTGGCAATGTTTGCATTCAACATTAAACACAATAGCTCCTCAATATAATGGAAAACGAGCTGTCTGGAGGAATGCTGCATGCTTAGGAAAGTTATAGATAGGGTCTGTGCTTTGTCCCATGGGGGTTGGAGTGGGCAGCATGACTAGTGGAGGTGATGGGGACACAGCTGCTGACACACTCCAGGGGAAGCACAGTTATGATCTTTTTGTCCTGCCCTGGCCCATTGGATGTCCATCTGGATCTGCATGAACATCCATGGTGTCTCTGGTAGCACCGTAGTTTCAAGTGTTGACACTCTTACTCATTGTATAGGAGCCACACATGGATGCAGCTAAGACCCATGCAAAGGATGTGAGGACCACACCAGGACGCAGAGGCTGGAGGGTGCTTTGTGCTGTGAGGATGCACAGAGGTGGGGGAGAACCGAAGGAGATGGGCTGGAGAGGCCACAGGTCCTGTACATGTTGCCTTGGCAGGGATTTTGGGTGTTGTCAGAGTTAATGCAGGGAGTGTGTGTGCCTCTCTTGACTATGTTTATGCATGCAAAGAAGTGTCTGCTGGGGAAGGAGTGGAAAGCTTGTGATTTATCATTGCTCTGTAATGGGTGCCTTGCTTCTAGTGAAAGAGGTCAACATCCCTGACAGATACCAAACCCCCTCCTTATTAACGTTCTGTTACAGCTAATGGCTTGGGGTAGGGCAAGCAGGCCTTACAAGGAAGGCATTAAAAAGCAGCACTACTTGGAAGGGAAGCCAAAGAATTTACAGCAATATTTACACAGAGGCTCTCCCCAGAGATAAGGAGGTACACAGTCGGCTCGGCAGATAAGCAGAACTATGGGATGGGGCAGAGCAGGCATTGTTGTTTGTGCATCCTGAAGTTCAACAGGATTAAAAGCCAGAGCTGTGTGGTATGGGAGAGGGGGATGCAATCAGGACCACACATACCAGCTGGGATCTAGCATCCACAAGGCATAGACATTGTGTTAATTCAGTGTCTTGCAGTGAGAAATGGGGACAGCAGCATTCCCGCATGTTCCTAGACCTGAGCCCCAAACCTGGATTTGAAGGTATGGATTAACACAAGTTAAGGAATGCAATTGCTTGTCCTAGTGGAGATGTGGAGATCTGGCCCAGGCTAATGCTCCTGGCAATCACCATCTGTCCTGCCCACCATATGCTTTGAAAGCATATGCAGGTTGGCAATTTTTTCTCCAGCAGGTTCTGCTAGTGCATCCCATTTCTGCCTTCAAAAGCCCTTGAAGACGGACAGCCTTGACTCCCCCTGGCCATGTCCTGTAGGATCCTCATGGCCCTATCTCATAAGCAAAAGGAAAAAGGCAAACCTCCTCATTTAGCGTGAGGTGAAATGTAATTCCTTAACAAGCATGTGTCCCAGAATGCAGGTTGTGCAAGATTGCCCATGCTGGGGAGAAGTAAGAAACTTCAGCTCTTTCCCATCCAGAAGATGCTGTGGTCAGGTACCCCTCCCTAATGCATTAGCTCCAGGCTCATTTTTTTACACACCTTCCCTGTTGCTCCAACAGACCTGTGGTGCATCTGCGCTCAATTATCCCTTTCCTGTGGAGGCTGAAGATCTCCCAGACCATTCTTTGCCTCTTCCATCCACTTCTTGCCAGACAGGCCAAAATCTCACATCTACCTTCCTCATCCAGCAAAATCTCCTGATCCAAAACCTGCTGAAGAGAGGAGGAGTTTAGTTTGGCTTTTCTCATCAACAGCATTGGGCTTTGGATTTAGCTGTGTCTGCGGTGGAGAAACCAAAGAGCTCCCTGTGCAGCAGTCCATAATGAGACAGCCCAGTTTGCTCCATGCTCCCTTCCTGAATCAACCAGAAACCTCCCTGCATCTCCCATCTCATTCCCAGCTCCTTTATTTGCTCAAATCATCCATGGCCACCACCTCATACTGCGCTAGACCACATCTCCACTTCGTCGACCTCCCTAGCCCCTAATAGCACTCGGCCACTGATCTCCGAGCACTCCATCCATCATTTGACTAGCACATTATTTATTTACCATGGGGGAGAGAAGGGAGTTGGGTTGTCTGGAGAATGTATTAAATTTTCATTTGTTCTCATTGATTTCTGAAAGGAAATTGCTGAGTTATTCCATCAGGGTGGACTAGTTACAATTTGGAGGGTATCTACTAAAGGGGGGTGCTGGATGGGAAATAGAGACAGAGTTAAGGTTATTTTGAATATTAAATTAAAATTACGGTGACCATAGCTAAGCAACTCACAAAACATTTCTGAGCATGTTTTCTCTGCTTTGCTTAGTTGCTGCTATAGCTGCTTGCCCAGACTATTGGTTTCTCTTGCCATATGGGACACACATGGTATTGCTTCCTCTTGGCTGTGGGCGAGTAGCTGTCACTCGCAGGTTTCTCCACTGACTCCGATGTGCTGTATGTGTGCATAGGAGTGGCTGCTGATGAAGGTTTGTCCCCTCTCTGCAGGAGATGCTCGGCCTCTTCCAGTTCATCCTATTTGGTTTGGAGACAGTTGCCTTAAGTATTTCTTCTCCAGGCATGTCTGGGTTCTATCCCCCTGAATTTCCACTGTGGTAGTTGGCACATTATTTATGGCAAATTTTTTCCCTTTTTTTTAGTATATACTAATATTATAAGTTGCACAAGGATACTGACTTTTCCGTAGGACTCCTTGTCATCCAAAAGCTGTTCATTTTCCTTCTCAGCCAGAACTGGCATCCCAGCCAGAAGTGATGATTATGGTTCAGGTTTTCCATGCTTTGAAGCCCACCAAGGACTGACCTGGAGTCTTGGCTGAGGACTGTCTCATATTACTTCATCTTAGTCTGGTTTTCTAAGCAAGAAGTACTGTTTAATTCTCATCAGACACCAGGCCTGACCTAACCTGCTTTCAGAGCATATCTTAGATGGAAATGGTGCAACCTTCTCATGTGAGCAAGATAGTGAAGCTTGTTCTTAAGGAAAGGTCTTGTGGCTGGAATTTTTGAGGACAGACACTGTTTTCTGGGTTAAAATGGCAACCTGTCTCATGGTGTCTTAGGACTGTGGGCTGCAGAAGGTTCTCACATCTCTGAAGAGATCACCTCCATCTCTGGCTCCTCTGACCCTGCTCACTGCTTCCTGTCACAGTAAGCCCTGAATTCAGGGAAATACAGTGAAGGTGTGGCTAGTTTCACTGAGGTTTTACTTTTGCCGTCCAGAGGATAACCAGGGGTCCTCAGGTTTCTGTGGGAGTTGAAAGAAAGGACAGAGCAAACTGGCAGTGTTCCCAGTCCAAAATGTTTTCACTAATTGCATGCAACCTTCCTTGCAAAAGAGAGAGACTGCAAACACCACCGGCAGTTTAATTACCACTGCTGGTTCACATTGATTTTATTTATGCTGCTCCTGGTGCTGCGTGTGTGCAGTGTGTGTGCAAGGTAAGAGCAGGGTGTGTAGGGAATTATGAATCACTGGAGAGGGGAATCAAGGAATGTGTGTGTGTTTATTTGGGGGTGTGGGGTCTTTCCAAAGAGCCTTGGTATACTGGACAGCCATGCCCCTGCTACCCATCAGTGATGTGGGTGGGAAAGGGACTGCATGGAGGTGAATACGGGTGCAGGGGATACGAGTTGGGGTGAGATCAGTCAGATTCCTGGGCCCATTTCCCAGAACCTGCTTGGCTTAGCCACTGCTCTGGCTTAACTCTGAACCCCGGCGGCAGATTGCTTCCCCTTTGCTAACCTTCCCCTCCTCAAATGCAATGCATTTCCTCCCCATCCCGGAGAGGGGGGGAGAAAGCGGCATGGGAGGAATCTGACATGAGCAGGCTGATGGCTGCCGTCCCAGTGCAGGCTCAGCAAATGGGGCTCATGATGGATGAATGTGCAGGGCAAGAAGTAATAAAATGGGCCCCAGTCATGTAATCTTCCATTAAAATGAAATGCATACCAGAAATGAGGCATTTCTGCAGCTTGTACCATCTCCCACGGAAGATCATGAATAAAAGAGGCAAGTGTACTGTTGACAGATGCCGGCATGCATAAAGGACAGTTCCTATAAAGGCAAAGCCCCGGCTAACAGATGGACTAAAGATGTGAGATGCAGGAAGATTTACCAGTCTAAATAATTCAAGGGAATGTCGTATGGGGAGGCAGTGCTGGAGAGGGGAGCCGGCAGAAGGTACAGATGGAAAGGCAGGCCAGGCCTTTCCCACAAACCCATTAAGAACGTTGCTTGTCTGAGTGACAGTATGTCGCACAAGGCACCAGCAGAGATGGGTGGATTTGCCTCCAGCATTCCTTCTGCAAGGTCAAGAGAAGATGCAATCCCAAAGCTTGCAACTTTTTGAGGCATATTTTGCCCCCTGCAAGGCTGCTTTCTGCAGCTTTCTTCCTTTCCCTCCTCTTCCTTGCCACCCTTTTACCTGCTGCTGGGCAAAACAGGAGTACAGAGGTTATGCTGAATACATGAGAGGAAAGTGGAGGTGGCAAAGTTGTTTGGTCTCCCATTGCTCTTCTCTGCCTCTCTCAGGTCCCTGGTGGTCCTTTGGGCTTTGAAGGTGGCTGGGGGCTAGTGTTGGGGGCCCTCTGCCCATTGCAGGGCACCTTTAACCCTAGGTGTCTGCAGGAGAGTGAGTAGGGCCAAGTGCAGGGGGAGCCTTGATGAGACCCTGAAGGATGGCATTTGTGCAAGCAAAGGGACACCTGTGTGCCTGGGTGCTGTGTGGGAGGGGAAGGGCTGCAGTATGAGGAGCAGCCAGGATGGTGAGCAGAAGGGATTCTGGAGCTGTGTTTGGGAGCATCCCAAAAAGCTGACTTAGAGCTGCAGCATGGAGCACAACTCCTTCAGACCTTAATGCCTGAACATGGTCCCTCTTAGACTGGGTGGCCTTGCTGGTGCCCTCTTTTTGTCTGTAGAGACAGGCTGCTGGCATGCTTGGGGGTGCTGTGGGGATGCTGCATAAACAGCTCTTAAGAGCTGGCAATAGGGAGCATTGGGCTCATCTATAGGGCGTGGGTCCCTCCACGTGACCCTATGTGCCCGACAGTGCAGAAAGTTGAGGGGTTGATATTTTGCACCATAAATGGGGCTCTTTTGGCTTTCCCCTCCTTCGGGCTTGGGTCCTCCACACACACATCAGTCTATGGGCTAAAAACATTGGTGTCGCACTCCGTGGCTTTGTAGAGCCAGGTGAGGGGGTGTGGCTGCTGTGTGCCGATAGAGATGTTTCCACACCTCTGTTGGCACACATGTCAAAATGCTAGGGAGCTGGAAGAACTATGTGAATCTTCCTGGCCATCCAGGTGAATGCTGAGAAGGGCTGACCAAGGTGTTGCAGCATGTTGGGAGGTTCTTGGCAGTGCAGGATGCAGGGGATGAGTTGATGCAGGAAAGTGGCACAGGGGGTGGGACATCGTTGTGGCTGAGCAGAGGGCTGCTCATCACTTCTGGGGGTGCCCAGGCCCCTCTCCCCGTGCCTCCAGGGAGCCTGGGATTGGCTTGGTGAACAGGATAGATCTGAGGAGAAAAGGGAAGATAAAGGGCAAGATGCAGAGAGTTAGATAGAAGTCAGCAGCAGCTGCTTGGCAGAGACTGTGCGCGTTCTCCGCTCAGAGAGGATGCCTTCCCTGGGCTCGTCAGCCGTCTGCAGCATGGCGATTAATCATTGGTGTCAGAATCCCTAATCCTATTCAATGGAAAACAAACAGCGCAGCATCCAGCCCTGTGCTGAGCCCAAGCAATTAGCATGTTTACATGGATTGGGGAAGCTCAACAAAGAGTGGCCAACGGGGCCCATGGGAAATGAACCCATGTCAGGCCCTGATGTTCTAAGTGCCCTAGGATCCCCAGGCTCTGACCTAGGCCTAAGCTTGGAAATGTGGCTTGAAGCAGTTGAATACAGCTACTTGCTAACAAAAAATGATTTTGTTTTATTAGGGCTCGGAGATGTGCAAGTGTGGGCAGCTGCTGAAGTCGGGAGCCCATGTCTGATATGCATGGTCAATTGGGGAAACAGGGGTCTGGAGGAGATAAGAGGTTTGCTCCTGCTTTGGCTTTAAATTAGTAACAGAAGTAGCAGACAAAGCCTTCGCAATTCTAGCAAACTTGCCCTGACCCTAGCCTCTTGTCCCTGTTTTTCCTGCCCCTCTCTGGCCTATGCTGTTGGAGCTACATATCTGTGTCTGAAATTAGTTTGTTATCTTGTGCTTTGGGTGAGTGCTGAGCTCTGCTGGGCTCAGGCCACCGCAGAGCAAGGCTGGGGCTGTGCAGGACCAACATTCCTGGTGTACTAGGGTTTGTCCCTGGGGCACTCGGGCCCCTTGCATAGACTTTAAGGAGGTTTAAGAGGTGGGTTACAAAGAAAGATGCAGGACTAAACAGATACATGTCTGTCTCTTGTGCATGTCCCAAATGATTTGCAGCAGCTACCTCAGATAAAACTGTCTCCCAAAACCAAGAGCAACCCAATGGTTCTTCAATGGTGATGGTGATGATCTGCTAAGGAAAAGGCTTTCTGAGTGTGACTGATTTCTGCTCATAAGACATGTACCTGAAGTGGCTCTACACCAGCAAGCCCAGTGCTTGCAGCAGGACTTGCCCAGGTGAGCTGAGCAAGTCACTGTGACAGTGTTTGTGGTGCCACAGGGGCCCTTGGTGCAGAGAGAAGTCCAAGAGATGATTTTTTTAACCAGACTGTGCAAACACAGTTTCAAACAGAAAGCAAACAGCAAAGCAAGGGAAGCGAGACATAAGCTGTGTTTCTGTAGGACCTACTAGAAACTGGGTGATGGTGGAGATAGAGATGCTGCAACGGGAAAAGCAGAGTTTATGTTTAAGTTTCAAGTGACCTGTGGAGCTTCTGGGCTTGGGAGGGTGGGAGTTAGACAGTCCTCATAAGTACTCAATCCCTCTTGAAATGAAGGAGCTTTCCTGGGCACGCAGCTTTCCTGCTTCCCTTCCAGAAGTACTTCTGATTTTGGGGGGTGAAAAAAAGAGGATTGATTCAAATAAAAATGTATTTGTATGAGAAAAATTATTTCCTTCCATGAGAAAACACATAGTTTGAGGCAAATTTATGGCTTTGGCCTGGTCATTAATATCTGGTTGTCAAAAAGTATTGGTTTGAACAAAAATATGTTGTAATAAAAATGCATTGTTTTGAAGAAATTTATTGTCCCCATGAAAACCTATTCAATTCAGAAAGATATGTTGATTTCAATGAAAATCTATTTGTTTTAAGAGACAGAAAGAGAGAGAGAGAGAGAGAGAAGTTGTACTCAGCTGAGAACCAGGGGCTTATCTCTGTACAAATTTCCCTGCAGTCCTGTGGTCATTAGGATGGAGAAATCCAGAAACTGGGACAGTGAAGGAAGCCTGTCTGCCCAGGGCTCTTTCCCATAGTGATCCTCCTTCCAGCTGGAGGAAAGTGCCCCAGCTCCCTCAGGATAATGAGGGGGATGTGGATTGGATGGCTTCTCCCACAAACATCTCTCCTTCCCCTGAAAACCTTATGCTTGTTCACTTAGCGCAGATCCCAAGAAGTGTGTGCTGTGTGAACTCAGCTGCAGCTGTCACATAAAGGTGCAAACCTGGGAGAAGTGCAAATGACCCTGATCTTCCTCTTTGTCTCTTAAACCAGGCCACATGTGAGCTGCAGATATGTGTGTTGAGTACCTGAAGGTAAGACAGATGTGTCCATACTACTACCTATAATATTTCCATTTTGGTGTGGTGGCATAAGGAAAGGGCCTTTTTTGGCTAAGGGTTGCTGCTTGGCTTTGTGGTTGTCCCAGCCCTGTTCTGGTTTTCATCTGAGATGGGGTTTGCTATCCTGCTTAAGCCTCCCTCCCTACCAGCAGGGACTGGATGAAATTCACTCTGAGCTTGAAAACTGTAATGCTGCCTTAGCCAGGATTATGAAAGGAGCCACCTGAAATCCACCTCCCTGTGCCTCCTGTTTAAAACAATCAGCGCATGTTTGCAGTAGGCTTTTTCTTTCATTATGCTCCAACTCTGCTATTTAATCAGCTTCTTCCTTCCTCTGTTTGTACAAGGTATCACTAGCCCATATTAAAGGGGAGGAAGGGAAGGTACAAGTTAGAAAAAATTAAAAATGAAAAAAAGAAATGTCACTGCAGCGGTGTTATCCCCTCCCTGCCAACGCACTCTTGGGCTATGGTGTCAATGGAAAGGTTGCCTCTGATTAATATTAATAAAGAATTAAGAGCTGTGTTTGTCATGATCACCTCGTTTGGTATTGCTCTGTGTGGCAGGTAAAAGCAGAGGAAGGAAGGGAAGAGGTCTGCATGACATTCATTAATCATTTCATCAGGAAGGAGTTCAAAGCAAAGGCCTGTCTTAACAAGGGCTGCAGACAGGGATGAGGCCATGTTTATTCAGATGTTCCTCCTTATGTCTCTGACCTCCTGCCCAGTAAACTGCTGCGGGCTTCCAAAGCTAAGATGATTTTTGAGGACTGAGAACTCTCTACCCTCAAACATGGGCTACCTTGGTCTTGGCTAGGTCAAGGTGATGTCATATGAAAGTCTGACATAGGTCCACCATTGGTATCTATGTATCAGTTAGAAAATGACTCCTCAAAAAGCATCTTTGGTTCCCGTTTGAGTCCAGAAGCTTAAGAATTATTGATGAGACCAACCTTTGAGAAGCTGTGTTTCTCTGAGGCAATAAACCCTCTTTATGCATGCTGGGACAAAACATTTCTTAGGGCAGGGTCATGTGCTTGGTCTATAGGTGAGCAGTGGCCAGAAGGTGGGAGATACTTGTGAGATATGGTGATCACTGGGAACTCTTGGAGTAAGCCCTAGGAAGGCATGTTCCATCTCTAAGACAAGGCAGTAGGGGTACAACAGAACTTAAATGATGTGTTCGGTCTCAGAGAGCTCCTTGTCCTTCTGTGGAACACTTCCAAAAGATGGCTTCTCTTGACCATAAGATAGATGCCAAAGTTGAAGGACCCTAGGTACCCTTGATCCATTGACTAGAAGACCCTACAGATAAGCATATACTTAAACAACTATTAGATGGTTCGAGTTTAGTGGCCTAAAAATCCCATCTGCAACATCTTTACAGATCTTATTCTGTAGTAGACCAGACCTGCCTTTGGCACATGGTGTAGTCGGGAACATGAGGATGAGTGCTGCAGGAGTTCAAGGTAGGTATTTTATGCAGATTGGCATATTAAGGGAGAGTAGCTCTGTCTGTGGCTGAGGATAGCACCTTGCTTTGGGATCACAAGTACCTAAGTCAGTTTTGGCTGATGTTAGCATGCAGGGTCTAACACAGACAATTTATCCAGACTTGTAGTGGTATTTTGTTTCTTAAATGTGTGGAGATTACTGTAAATCTTGGCTTAAATGCATGTATGTGTGGCCAGAAATGGTCTCTACTTTGTTATCTAGATCCAAAACCAGAAAATGATGCACACATGCATATGGCAAAAGCACTTTGTAATATGAATTTACAGCTCAACCTTCTTCTTGCTCCCTTTTCCTCCTATTTTTTTTTTTTTTAATGGATGCTATTTATTATTCAAATGTGGGGAGAGTCGAGCCAAGTGGTGCATTGCTCTCATTAATTATTCTCTGGGATTAAGGAATCGGTTAAAAACATATCTCCCTTAATCCTATTTTATTAATTTTATATTCTTGGCAAAAAAGAAGAAAAACAACAACCCCTTAACCCTCTTTACAAAGGGATCATGCAGCTTTCTGCTTGGACCCTAAGAACAGGAAGTCTCTGGTGTTCCATGGATATTCATCTTTTTAATTTGATAAAATAAATTAGCACAGGATTAGAGCTTTCCTGCACAGCATAGCTCAACTGTGGTTACCACCTTAAGGGAGGCATTAAGCATCATTTTGGTTGCACAAATGATGATGAAGAATGAAGTTGAAATGCGAGATCGCTGGCCCCTTTCTCCTGTGAAAGAGAACTAGTATCTGAAGGGGGCCTACAAGAATGCTGGAGAGGGACTCTTCAGTAGGAACTGTAGTGATAGGACAAGAGGTAACAGGTTCAAATTTCAACAGGGAAAGTTCAGGTTAGATATAAGGAAGAAGTTTTTTGCTGTGAGGGTGGTGAGACACTGGAATGGGTTGGTCAGGGAAGTTATGAATGCTCCGTCCCTGGCAGTGTTCAAGTCCAGGTTGGATGGGGTCTTGGGTGACATGGTTTAGTGAGAGGTGTCCCTGCCCATGACAGGGGGGTTGGAACCATGTGATCTTAAGATCTTTTCCAACCTTGGCTATTCCATGATTCTGTGATAAAAAAGAGACCATGATGGCTTCATGGCTGATGTATTCTTGTCCTGTGCTTGTCTTGAAGATGACTGGCTCACCCATCACTGAATTGGGCGGTGGGAATGCATTACTGTTTACCTTTAATATTTCACTGAGTAAGGCTTTTAAAGCAGAATTGTGCCTGAAATATCGCTGTTTTCTCCCTGGAGAAGATATTTTGTTTGCCAATAATGACAGTGGCTTAAAAATGAGTCTGCAGTGCTGCCAGCTGGGTAGGACTGACATGGAGGGAGGCTTGTCCTATGGCACAGGAACAGGTATTCAGTCCATTTTCAGCTTCACTGGGAGGGGCTGCATGGATTAGCAGGTTTTGGCAGATAAATGCCTTTATGTCCAGTCAGCCTTAGGATCACTTGTAAAGCTGCTTCTTTTTTTGAGAGTGTCCTTTTTGACTCACAAAATCTCTTCTGGTCTCCCCTGACCTCACCTGAATACCCTCGCTGCAGAATTGTGGGTCACAATAAAAGGTTCTGGTTTGCTTTTGAGGCTCTTACTGAGGAAATTCCTACAATTTCACTCATGTGAGCACGCAGAGATTTTTGCAAGGGATCTTCCATTCAGTTCTTATTCATACAAGAAAGCTGTGACCGGAGACTGTGAAGATCCTACAATAATACAAATACCAGCAAAATATCTTCATGGCTCAATTTGTCAAAGATCCCAAATCAAGGCATTTCTATTTCCTCTGTCTTTTCTCTACCAATCAGGGATTTCTTTTCTTCTACAACATATACGTTGTGGGTTTTTTTTGTGGGAACAGTTTGATGTCCTACATGTGTTAAGGTACAAATAGGATTTGGGCAGGATTTTATTGTTTGTAACTCTGTGCCCTATGGAAAGTCACTTGGATCCAGAAAAGTGCCAAGCTGACATCAAGCAAATTGTGTCTTTTATCCACCTGGACAGACGGTAGGGTGGGATGCATGGAGCTGATTGGAGATGAGTGGTGCTCTGGTCCTAGAGAATGTAGAGGAATCCCTCTAGTGATTCAGCCAGTGAAAAACTGAATTAGGCTCTAATCCACTTCTGAAATACTGTGTTGGCTGGGGTGTAGCTCACAAAAAGGAGCTTTTTCAGCAGTGTTTCAGCAGAAAATCTCATCTATGCTGATGTCTGGTAAGCTTGTCCTGGTTGGATTGGAGGAGCCTTCCCTGTTTTGTGGATGTGCTGTAGCATGGCTACAGCCACCTTGTTTCTCTTTGGGGACATAAGCCAAAGAAGGGTGTGGGCTGTGAGCGCTACTAGAGTTAGCCTTGGTGGTCACTGGCTTTGAAAAAGCTGAGAAAAGACAAAAAGATATTGATAAAGATTTCAGCCTTCTGGTGCCCTGGTGGTGTCTTGATCTTGTTCTCAATCTTTTGTGTGAGAGAAGAGCCATTTTAAGTTGATTTACATTGCAAAGCATTGCTGATGTGCAGGTGAAGGAAACCTTGCACAGCCATGCACAAGGCACACCAAAAAACCAAAGGCATGTATTCTCAGATTTGAGGTAGGAATTATATACACTTAGAGTCATGAACTCTGGATAATAATTGAAAGGTCAGATTGATGAGAGCAGCCTCCGAGATACGATTTCTATGACAGCTTGATGGATGCCCCACTATCAAGGTGTGCTTTTAATCATAATCTCATTACTTCTTATGGTTCGACTCACCTAAACTCATGGGAGGAATCGGGGGCCACCTCTAAAATGTGAATTGGCTTTTATTTGGAGAAAGAAGAGTTGAATATTTGGGAGAACAAAAAGGAAAGAAATGAGCCAAAAAAGAGATAAAAGACCCGGCTGACTGAGGATGAGTCAAGAGCAGGAGTGAAAGCAATACCCTCGTTGCTCCAGAGCAATGCTGTAAGTACCTTTATGCTAGCTGGGACCACTAAAGATGCTCCAAAGCAAAGAAGGGAGACCTCAACCTCTCTTAGCATCAGCATGTCTTGTGCCCATGAATCTCACTGCATTGCTACCCCTGAGAGTCTGGGCATGGGACCTGTGAAGAGATGATCATTACATCTCTCCCAGGTATGACAGGAGCTTTGTTTTGGGGAGCGATCCAATGACGGCTGTTCATGTGCTCTGATCTGTTAATCCAAAACCCATGCTGAAGCTTCCTGGTGATGGCCAACCGTAAAATGCTTAAGTGCAGCTGGAGAGCACCAGCTTGCTACCAGAGGATCCCTCAGTCTTGGAAAAGGCAAAATCTTTTTCTTCAGGTCATGGTGCACAGTAGCTGAGAAGATAAAGCTGAGATTTTTCCTAACCAGGCCCCCATAGCAATCACTGAGAGGACACTAACTCTTCTTTTGCAATAAATACTAAGAAGCCCTGGAGATCCACCTCATCTGCTGGCCCATTCATTGATGCGGCCATGCAGAAACTCCACCACAGGCCACATCAATGATGTTGGACACAGCCCTTCTCCCTTGTCATCAGCACCACCAGAACCCAGGGGAACTGGCTCACAGTGGCTCCCAAAAAGCATCCTCACAGGCTTCTTTTGCAAGAGCTTGGTGCCAAGGCTGAAGGGTGATGGGGTGGCACCATCCATCCTCTCAGCAGTTCATCCTCGTCTCTGTGGAACCTCCTGGAAGAGTTAGTATGGAAATTTCAACCTATTTTTAAGGGTTATTTTCACTCAAGTGAAATCTATCAAAGAAGGAGGGTTATTTTTACAGCGCGCAGCAACTGCTGGTTGCCATGGCAGCGAGCCGGGCGAAATGCAATAAAGCATCCCTCTGTTATCGTAAACACAAAGGGAACCACGGGCACTGAAAAGAAATGCAATTGTCATGGGGGGAGGAAGGCAACACTGTGGCACGCTCCCCAAGACCTGGCACTCAGGGAGCTCTGTCCAGGGAGATTTTATAAGGTCATCTTGTACTCACACCCGTGCAGGGTCCAATGGGCCAAGGGGAGCGAGCCCCTCTGAATTCTCCACTGTGAGCAGTGAGCGCACTGGTATGTCAGCCTGAGGTGAACTTTTCCCCTCTTCATCTGAAAGAACTTGAAAGAAGTTTAGGAAATGCATCTCCTAAAGAGGAGGTGTGGGGAAACTTCTGTTGACTTTTTATATCTAACTTCCAAGACAAGGACCAGTCAGCTGTGAAGGTCTCTTCTTTTAAATATTTGCAGACTGTGGAAGAGATTTTGGAGGTGACAAGAGGGTTCATTCCCTCTGTCTCTCCAACTGTGTTCTGGTCTGTGTAAGTTTAGGTGCCCTGTTTAACTTCAGCAGCTGAACACGTGTATAACTGAAGTACACCCAATACTGATGGGCTCGGGAGATCCTTGGTGAGCATGGGTGTGAGCCGCTCCTGGAGAGGTGGAGGACACCAGCTGCATTCTCCCACATGAACTGTGGCCATCTGTGTGCATGAGCCCTTGAGTGTCTTAGCAGCATCAGGGAACACAGCTAGAAACCACACGAGGTACATGTTTTGTCCCTGAAGCCTGTACTGCTGTGTCTTTAGCACTGCTGTTGTGGCTATATGGAAGCTGTATGGCTTCCCTTTGTTACTCTTCCATGCCAAAATGCAGATTTGCCTAAGGTGGTACATTTTGGCTGCATGAGGGCTGGCACAATAAACACAACTGTCACCATGTGCTGAAGATCTCCCTAAATACTATGTGGGGGCTTTCATTTTGAACTCCCACTGAGACAACTGCTGGTAATGTAGAAGGAGAAAAAATGGGCACAGGGCTGGCCTTCCTCACCACATATAAAGCTATTCAAGAACCCGAGGGTATTTCTGGGGGTGTTCCAAGCACCCAGAATGCTTTTGTTTAAAAGCATTTTGAACTGGGTACCAAACTCCAGACCATCCAAAATGTTTTGCCTTTTGGCTTGCCCTAGAGATGACGCTGAGGTCTTGGGTTTGTCACTTAGCTCTGTCATTGGAAAAAGCCAGTGTTTTTTAATTTCAAAATGTGAGGCAAAAACCTGGCAGGCACGAGCTTGGCTGGTTAGAGCAAGTGCCACTGCAGACCAGTCTTCCTTCTTTCCACATGGAAACTGAGTTATCCCTAGCTGACCCTTGCAGAACAAGCACTCTGAACACACCATCTCCTAATGCAGCCTAAGGTCAGTCCCACCCCAGTAAGTCCTCCAGGACACACAAGGAGTTGAGTGTCCCATCACCACTGAATGCCAGGGGCCAGGTGGGTGTGATAAATGTGAATTTCTTGCTCGAACCGAAGGTCCCTTTCTCATGCTTTATGTTAATCCAAGATCATGCTGTAGGGTTTGTAGGCCAGTGCTTTTGGAGATGTGGGGCTTGCTTTTTTAGCAACTCATAAACAGGAGAAAGAAACAAAGGCAAGACTTGCGATGCAACAGCATGTGTATAAATAGATCCCTGAGAGGGTGAGACCAGCATGAGGGAAGAGATGAAGATGATTTCTCTTTCCAGAGGAACAGTCTCGATGCTGCTTGTTTTTGTGGCTGAACCTTATACCATAAAGTCATTGTTCTTTGTGCCCAGGGCTCGCTTACCTAGGCAAAGATTGTGTAAAACAGACGCCTGCTACTTGCCAGGGGAAGGGGGTTTGCTCCATTTTAAAAGGTTATTTTTTTTTTTTATTGAATAGTAAGGAAAAGAATTATGATAATGCTCAGGTGGAGATGTATCTCATCTAAAAGGGTTTCTAATGATTGGGTTTTATATTGAATTATTAGAAAGTCAATAACCAGGGCATGTGGCTATCTGGGAGTGCCTCTAAGGAAGAGCTCAAACTAGCTCTTCTGAGTCTCCAGCATTCTGATGGTATTTAGCCAAACTCTTGCTTGGGGACCATTTTCACCAAGGTCTTCTCTAAAGCAAAGCCAAGGAGCACTTTCCCAGAGACTGCAGGTCCCACTGACAGCACACTGCAGTATACTGGCAGCATGCTAGATGATCTCTTTGAGATTAAACTTAATTCACAGCTCTTTAACCTAAGGTTCCCGTTCATAAGTGTTTCATTATTAAGGGGCGAGTATGTGGCAGCTTCATTCTTTAATAGCGTATATAGCATGTTACACTTTGCAATGCATTAGCAATAAATGCTTAATGGAAGAGGCTATATCAAGCTGTTAGATAGAAAGCCTATTACAAAACGTGGGCTCCTGCTAAAACAACGTGTGCGTCTGTTTAACACCTGATGTTAACTCGGAAAGTGTGTTAGAAAGCACTGCTCTTTGGCATAGAGAAAATAAGGAGCACTTTATGTATTAAAGTGTCACCAAAATTTCCTCCCTTGTTTAAAGCAATCTTGAGAAAATGTTGTCTAAAAGGCAGCTGTCTGAGATGGGAAGTCTGGAGGGACCTGTTGGAAGTGAGGACTGGGGTATCCGCAGGTGGGAGGTGATGTGCCACAAGGCTGGATCAGGCCTGCCCAGCACAGCATGGAGGTAAGCCGCTTTTAAAGCCAGGCTTAGACTCATTGAAATATTGTTTGGAAAGGATACCTGAAGGTCTCCAGCACAAACTCTCCCTGGAAGTGAGTCTGTCCCCCGTGCTACATCTTGTTGGCCATGGCTTGGTCCAGCTGAACTTTGCAGACCTCTGAGGGTGCAGAGTCAGAAGCCACTCAAGGCAGCCTGTTTCAGTGCTCCCCTAGCCTCCTGGTGCAAATCCCACCCACCAAAGCCCTCAGCCCCTAGGGAAGAGGCTGCCTTAAGCCATTCTGGAGGATGAGACCTCAAGCAATTTTATCATTTTTAGCACAAACTCAAGCTGTCATTGGTGTGATCTGAATGTGTCTGACCCAGCTGAGATATGTGCCCAGCAGCCCAATCCACCAGTGAAGTTCATCTCTTCCTATTTGCAAGGTCCAGCCGTGAGTCCAACTCCACTGCAGCTTTGAGCCAGAAGTGCTGGGAGGGAGAGAATGCTTTGTGGTACATAAACCTGCTCACGATCTCTGAGTCCAGGCAATGCGTGATGCACCCTGTAAAACCTGTGATGACTTGGGAACCGGCATAACTGGATTTGGCTTCTTGGAATTCCAAAACAGCCTGCTATTCCCCCCTGTGACTCTTCAGTCCTGACCCCTCTGTCTTATTCCAGTGCTTCAGCAGTTAAATGGAAAATGGTGTCTGAGAAGATTAGAATTAAGTTATTAAAGCATCTGGACACTTTAAAGAGGATTGCTGAGCATCGTAGTACTCAAGATTGACTTGAGAATTCGGGGGTGGATTTGCAGCTGGAAGAAATTCCTCATGTACTGTATACCTGCCCCTTGTGTATATGTTAGCCTACTTGGCACAGATGTCTCTTTGTTTCCGTACAGGAAACTAATTGCCTTTCTTGTTTCAGTCTGAAGTTTTCCTGTGTCATTTTGTAAATAATGAGAGGCATTTCTCAAAGTTTGCCAGGCGCCTTTGTCCCTCCTGACGGCACTTCAGCTGCTTGCCCTGCACTAGGAGTGCATTCCCCTTGCTGGAAACCTGGTGTCATCTCAGCAGGGTCTGTGCTGGCCCAAAGGTTTGTCAGCTGGGAGATGTCCTGCAGGGAAGTGAAAGTGGGGAGAAAGAGGTTTTATGTGAGAGCAACAAGCTTTGCCTTTGAGCTCGCTCCAACTTCCAGCTTTTTGTGTGAATTCCAGCACTGGAAATGAAAGTCCTTTGTTTATTCTCAGCACAGCAGGGGCTTAGGCAGCAGCACTAGCTGACACCTCCTGTGACCCACAGGGATGCAACTCACAGGGATGGAGCTCTTGCCTGGTAGGGGAATATTCTTAGCTCTGGAATGTTTCTGACCCTCTGTTTCCTTTCATGTACCTTTTAGAGGCTGAATTTTTGGTAGGCAGTCTTTCCTTGGTTTTATAATATATCTCCTCTAAGGCTTAAAGAAGAGCAGAAGTTCATGACTAGTGACAGAATTGGAAATAACACAATGCTGTAATGGAAATCTAGCTCTCTTCTGGTACAAGATGATGGAGACCTGTGGGAGAACAGAAACCCTCAGAGCATTCCCAGGAAGGAAGCTAGAGCAGGCACAGAATACGAGTTGGTGAGGGAGCCTAGATCTAGCCTAAAATTGTGCCCACTGCTCCAATTTGATGTGAAAGAGGAATTCAGGTCAGCAATGAGACAGCAGATGTGAACGGTAGGTGCAGAAGGGTTTGCTGCTGTAAACTAGCCAGAGTTTACAGGTGCTTGAGCAGTGGAAGAGGAGGCTCATCCTGTGGGAAAAGAGAGGATCAGTTCCAGTCATGGGTTAGTGGCTGCCCAGATCCAGTCAAAGCAGGAAGAAAGAGCACTCCTTGGATCTCATGGCATATGTGAATAGTGAGCTTTGTGAGGAGAGGTGATGCAGGTGAGACATAGGGTAGTCAGCAGCATGGTGATAGCACCAAGCAGGCGGTGGGCTGGATTCAGTAGTGGGGAGCAGCAAAGGCCCTTTACTGCTGCTGGCCTCATGCTATCACCCATCTTTCACCTTTCCCATTGCACCAGCTGCTATGCAGAGGCAAGAGGCAAGGAGGGTGCAGGCAGGGCTGCTAAATGGCCTTGTACACGCCACTGGCATCTTGATGCTATTCTTGCTTTCTTATGTTACCACCACAGTTCGGCTTTATGCTGTATAATTTGGGCTATGGAATAAATGAGGGGTTTTCAGTCAACAAAGAAGCACTAAGGAGGACTTATGGTGAGAGGAATGTTTGACTTTAGCTGGTGGAAAATCACCTGGGAGGAAGGCATCTGAGTGGCCAGGAGATGCTGTTTTACATGTCTAAGCCAGGCTTTCATTGTCTCCCCTGGTGCATTGGGCTGTCACCGCTCCCAGGATGGCTCGCTGTGCCTAGCCTAGAGAGCAGCTGCAGAAATAAGGGTAACTGGGAGGAGATGCTGAGCTGTGCCTCAGTTTCCCCTCTCAGTGTCAAGAGAGGGAGCCTGTGGGCCAGCTGAAGGGAAGAGAGGAGTTGGTGTTGAGATGTTTTGCTGGCATTTGGGGGTATGCTTCATGCTTTGGCCAGCCACCCTTCCCACTGGGGTGACTATTTATTGGGAACAAAGCTCTCAGGGAGGTAGGAGCATCCTGAGCCAGCTCAAACCATCAGATCTCTGTCAAGGATTTGGCCTGGACTTTTATTACCTGTCCCTCTTGTCACTTTTGTGTGAGAGGAAGCAGGAACATAGAGGGTACCTGGTTACTTTGGGGCTGTCACATCTGCTGCAGGGGGGAAGTACAGCTTGTGACAAGTGCTGTCATTAGCACTGGCCTCCGAGGCTGCTGTCAGTCAGGACTTACTGCCCACCTCCATGCTGTCTGCTCCCCGCATAGCAGCCCCTCATCCGGAGCATGGCTGGGCACGAATCCTGCCTGGTGCTCAGCACCACCCAGGATGCATCCCTAGTGAGGAGCTGCTCTCATCTCCTTCCTTGTATGGGAAGGGGGAAAATGTTTTGGCATTGCTAATTGCAGAGGGTTAGTACTTTCAGCACCACTTGCTTCAGGCTGCCAATCACTCCACACTCCCCTGCTCCTGCTGCAGTGCTGAGCATCGCATCGGCTGTGGCACGGTTTGCTCTGACATCGGCCTGATGCCTGGACGATGCTGCAGCAGTGACGAGTGATAATTGAGTCCCCCCTCTACTGCGTGGCCTGCCAAGGCCATGGCGGAAGCAGCAAGTGACTTTGCAGCCATCCAAGGAAGTGCTCCAGCACTGAGATGTTTCAGATGGAGACAGACCTACCAGGTGTTGATTTCTGCTTGCAGTGGGCATGCTCTGGCAATTACACACACCGGTTCTCATCTAGGGTAGAATGGTAAACTGGCAGCGCCCCGCCAGCTTGCACCAGCCACAGGCAGGGGGCAAGAGCTGCAGGGTGACTCGGAGAGTGTTTTCAGAAGCATCAGGCTGCAGATGTCTCAAAGGGGTCTGGCACACGCTTTTAGAGATGCTTAAATGCACTTGTAAAGCTGCCTGCTGTAGGTGTGGCTGACACCTTGCCGAGGTGGCTTCAAATGCTGCTGCCAGACAGTGCCTCGGCAGCAAGACTGGGCATGATGCTGCTGCTTTGTATGTGCCGATGGGCCCCCTCAGTCTCTGCGGGAACAGCATGACCAAGCTTCTGCTGGCAGCCTGTGATTCCTTCAGGGTCTAGTCTTGCTTTTAGTTGGAAAAGGGCACCTGCATGCCAGCCAAGTGTGTCTAGAGGAAGAATGGACTGCTGCGGAGTGTCTGATGTCTGTTTGATGGCAACAGGAGCAACACTGTAAATCCTGGTGTGCCAATCCTCACATCACCACTGGAGTTCACCTCTCCTCACCATTCCCCCTGTAGATCTTGCTTCTCTGATTCTCTCCAAATTTGTAATTTTCAACGGTCCTTTGTGCATTTTCCCCAGCTCCTCTCACCTCCTCATCTCTTTGGCAGCGTGGGGGCCATGTATCTCAGTAGTGATTACAATAGTGATGAAAGCCCTTTTTTGGTGTTGGAGCTGACCATCAAGGTGGGGAATGTTGTCTTCTCCAACACTGGCATGCTAATCTGCTGCTAGCTGCACCCCCTTCTCATCTTCCCACCTCCTGGGAGACAGCATATGATGCCTTCCTTACATTCATGAGGGCTGCTGGTGCTGTTGGCTCCAGATCAGCTGGTTGGATGGCATAAAGAGCAACGCATCCCCCCATGACAGCACATCTGTAATTACTGGGAGACATTTTTTCCTGTAGCTGCACATTTCTACTCATTTTCAGCAATAACAGCTTCATCTTGGGTATTTTACCCAGTGTTTTGCAATCAGGGATTTAGGCAGCTCTTTTTGGCTTTGAAGCTGGCCATCAAGAGGAAGCATCGAGCAAGTTTCTTGCTTTATCTGCTCATGCTTTTTGCTATGCTGTCACCATTCTCTGTGGTAAGTGCTGCGGGCTGACACTCGGTTAGTACTGAGGTGAATGATGGATGTCAGTGGTTTGGGATCACTGTGAAGTCTTATGTGATTTCTCCTTGGTCGAGATGCCTTCCCTAGTGGTCCCCCCACTGGTGGAACCTTCTCTCCCATGAGGCCTTCTGGCATCTGGAGCGCAGGTTTTTACAATATCCCTCTTTCACAGTGCAACCTCTGGGACCAAAATCTGGCAAATAGCCCATTTAAAAGTGCAAACCTTGGAGCTCTAGGCATCCCGGGTGGCTACCAAAACCCTGCTGATGCATCTGCTCTGCTGAAAAACTTGGCTTCAACCATAGCTCAGTTCCAACTCCTTGAGCAAGTGGGAGTGCTGCTAGGCTGCTTCTCCTTAGGGCTTAGGCTGCCAGGGCTCGGCTCCCTGCCTTGTGCACGTCTCTACAACGACAGTATTGCCCTGCTGTTTTCTGCCAGGCAGATTTTAACCTTTTAAAGCACAATCACAAGACCTGACTGTAGCATCTGTTCTTTCAGCTTTTCCCAGGATCCTTTCTCCTGTGTGCCTTGAGCTGGACTCTGGAATTGCGTGTGGTCGGTCACCCCAGGAAGAGAAACAGAGACTAAGAGAGCAAGCAGTTTGATGCAAAGGAGTGTAACTGAGGAGCCTGTTTTCATCACAGCTGTGGTGGTAACAGCCAGGCCACCCTGAACAGGAGAGTTTTACTAAAGAAAGATGCTTTCTGCATAGCTCGAGCTCCAGCTAGGTCTCCCCATTTACTAGAAGTCATGGCCAGGACCTCTAAACCAAAACTGAGATATTACAAATAGTTATATCATGTGGGAAAGCTGACAGCCCTGTGACTTTCAGGGGTCAGTAGGGCCCCAGCTTACTCTTGACTTCCATAACTATGGACGTTATGGTATAACTATGGTGCCAAAAGCATCGTGCAATAGCCTGAAGTCCAGCATTGCCCTTTTCTTGCCTTGGCTGCTCCAGTGCGTAAGGTAAGCAAGACCTGCAGGCAGCTGCCTGCCCACAGCTCATGTGTTGGCTGTAGTGGTGCAAAGGACAGATTAGAAAGAGTGCCATGAGCTTAACAGAACACTAGGAGGCATTTCTCCAACCTCGCTGAAATTCATCCATCTACCCACAAGCCTCTCACTCTCCATCTCAAAAGAAAGGAGATTGCTTCAAATTTGGGAAATTAACTGTAATAGTAAGTAAATTGAGCACCTGAGTCATCCCACTGCATATTTTTAAAAAGGTGCTTCCTGCTGGGATCCCAAAGTTCCTGCAGAGGAAGCCAGTTTCTTCCTCACAGCCTCATAGGGCAGGGACATCATCTTGCAAGAGCCACCACCCCCGCCCAACTGTTTCCTTGAAGACGTCCTTTCTACCTCATTTTAACAACTTTGTGTTTGTGTTTTCCAAGTTTTGATCACATTAATGACTACAGTGAAACAGGATTCTTACTGGCAGCACAAATCGCTTTTTCAAGATGACACCAGCACTTACAGTCTTATTATTATCATTAACAAAATCATTATTATGACTTTGCCATGCTCCCCCTTTCTAAAGAAAACAATTCAAATCCAAATATTCTGACTTAAAAATATTCCATCCTCATTCTCTTCTCTAATCAAAAAAGAGGTCACACCAGCCTTTCTGGGTAATAGAAGAACATCTTTCTATGGACTTACTTATGCTGTGGTTTAGGTTACCAAGTGCACTTCTCAGGCCTGTGTTTTCCTAATTGTACAACTGCTGAATTCAGCTGTGTTTGGGCTCAGCAGTGGTCTTCAGTCTTCTGCAGCCTGTCCCTGCTTTGCTGGCTGGGTACAGAGCTGGGGTGTGCAGCTGTGCGGAGCAGCAAACATTACTTTGTGAAAAGGTGACACTGCCAGATGTGACTTGCCCAAAGGACCTGAAGGTGATGCAGGGGATTGATCCCAACTTCTCATTTAAGATGAGATGCCTCTCCCCTTTCACCTGAGCTTCAGGGCGCCACCCATCCCCTCCATCTAGCGAGCTGGATTTTTGGCTACCCTGAAATTAGCTGCCAGACAGTAAAACAGGGAGCTGACAGAGTGTTTGTCACAGTTGGGACTGTCTTTGCCAGGCTGAGGGTAGCTGGGTGATAGGATACACAGGAGAGGACACATTGTTCCTTGTCTTGGCCATTATGGTTTTACAAATGACTATTCCAAGCTTAGTTCCAAAATGGTGTCGTGGCTTTCGGTGCTGTCATCAATTGCCATCAACACTGCATTTAGCTGACATAATTACTTATTGTTACAATCAGTGCCCATTAGGTTAAAGCTAAATTACAGTCTCAGTCCTTGGGAACTGCCTATTACATCCATATGAATACGCAAAGTTCATCACTCATGATTAACGTTGCTACAGTGAATACAAAAGGAATTAGTGAGGACCTGTCACTTATTGTAAAGTGCTGCCAGATTATGGTATCAGAAATGATGTGTCAACTGTTAAAACTTAATAATCCATGCTGGAGTGCTGTATCTGATTATAACACTGATCACAGGAGAGGCCTGATTGGCACTTGGAAGTGGAGGCTGGGTGGTTATGAGACCGATAACCTACATGGGTCAGGATTTGCTGACCAAACGCTGGAGCCACAGCTCAGCATACTGACCCCCTAGCCCTGGGAGCTGTGCGAGTCTGGGGACACTCCTGGGGGCATGTGCCTGGGTGCTGGTGTGGATGGGAAAGGGTCGATGGGCTTGTGGTTCATGGACACATATCTGAGCCTGGAAGGTGGGTGAACTCCTGGCTAGGCACCTCCTTATTCTGGCAGGAGAGTGCCTAGGGGTCCCAGGCTGGGATCTGGTCCCCTCCTCTATGGCTTATGGTGCAAATCACTTTGCTGTGGCCAGGACCGTCATTTCCAGGCACCCTCTCTTGTGGTGATGGGACCTGAGTGGAGTGTAGGAACACATTTCTCCCGATGTGAGCTGGGAGTACCCAAGAGGTCCCCTCATTCAGATGAGTTTTGCTGGGTACCCTCCCATGGGGTAAAAGCAGCGTGCGATCATGTATATATTGGTGAATGTTTACATAGGTACGTATATATGTGTATGTGTGTGTGAATTTAGAAGAAGTCCTAAGATTCTGTTTTGTCGTTGCTCAAGGGGACTGTCTGATTTTTCTAATTTGAAAAAACTTTTTATTTTGAAATTGTTTTGTTGGGTTTTTTTTATTTTTCTTGGTAACTCTCAAGACCAAAGCAAATGTGTTACACAGCTTCCAATGCTGTAATGCTGAGGATTTGCTTCTTTTCTCCCTTTTTCTTTTTCCTTCTTTTTCTAAAAAGCAACCTACAAATGAGCATGAAGATCTGATGTTGAACTCTGGTAACAAAGTCCTCCTGGGAATAAGAGCTGAACCACACAGGCTGAAGTACACAGGCTTGACAGAGGTTGAGTAGCTGTAAATCTGCATCTGGCCCCTGCTAACCCCACAAAGCAGGCCCTGGCTGACCCAAGGGACAGTATAGTCCCTCCAAATACATGGTGTTGTGCTCCTTATCCAGCAGTGCGCCTGAAGCTAGGCTGTGGCTTCTGTAGGACCAGTGACCAAAATCCCTGCATAGGCTCTTCCTCACAGCCCTGCGTTTTTGTTCATGGCTACTGGTTGCAGGTGTTTACAACTGGTCACAACCTGATTTGCCGCTGAAAGCTGGCTACTTCATGGTAGCATATTTACTCTATCCCTTAACCAGCTTAGGTTTCCTGACAGCATTTTGTATCTCCTCAAAAGAGTATTTAAAACTCCTACAGGTCTTTGATGAAAGGCTCCTGGACACTTCGCATGACTTCTGGCAAGCACAGTGCTTTTCTGCTGTTGCTGTCATGATCAAAGTACTCCAGGAGATGACAGAGGCAAGCTTGTCCTTTTGATATGGGGTCATCCTTGCTACCAGACAGCCCTTGCTGTCTGAGCAGCCAGCAGTAAGGGCTGTATATCTCTTTTGCCTTCAGCCAGCTTGGTTGGTGTGTGCGAGCTGAAGGTTGCCCTTGTGCCTCCAGGTGGTTTAACCATCTTTGGCTCCTGGGAAAGGTTCATAGAATCATAGAATAGTTAGGGATGGAAAGGACCTTAAGATCATCTAGTTCCAACTCCCCTGCCATGGGCAGGGGCACCACGCACTAAACCATGTCACCCAAGGCTCCATCCAACCTGGATTTGAACACTGCCAGGGATGAAGCATTCATAACTTCCCTGGGCAACCCATTCCAGTGCCTCACCACCCTCACAGTAAAGAACTTCTTCCTTATATCCAATCTAAACT
>WYDI02024858.1:77647-137684 GCA_009867235.2 Psittacus erithacus | reverse complement strand
GCGGCGGGGCGGGGCGGGACGGGGCGGTGGGGCGGGCGGCCCGGCCCGGCGGGCGGAGACATCGCAGCCGCCCCGCTCCGCTCCCGCGGCGCGCCGAGCAGACGCAGGAGAGCCGCGGCGGCGGGTGGACGGGCGGGCGGCGGACGTGTCTACTGCGGGTGGGCGCGCTCGCTCCCTCCATGCGCGGTGCGCGGCCAGCCGCGGGGCTTGCGCAGGTAGGCGCCTGCACTTAGCGCGTCCCCCCCGCGCGTTTTTTACTCCATCCACCACTTTTTTCCCTCCCTTTTTACTACTGTTTTTGCCTTTTTACTCTTATTTTTCCTCCTTCTCCGTGTCGGCACCAGGGGCGGGGCGGTTCCTCCTCCCCTCCTCTAAGCGCCTCTCTCCCTCTCTCCCGGCAGCGCGGCGACGGAGCGGGGCGGTGAGCGGCGGCAGCATGCGGCCGCGGGATGTCTGAGGCGGGCGGTGCGCTGCCCCGGCGCCTCGCCGGAGGCATGCGGGCGGCCTGGGGCTCCGTCTGGTGCCTGTGCCTGGCGGCGGCCGTCGCAGGGATGCCGGCGGGGCGGCGGGCCGGCGGAGCGGCGGCGGAGAGGAGCGGCGGGCAGCCGGCAGGTAAGGCAGCCTGCGCGGCCGCGCACACGTGCTCCGCGCTGCGGATCGGATCGGGAAGGGGGGTGATCGTCCGCGGTGGGGATCGGTTTGATTCTGTGAGCCCGCTTATCAGAGAGCGGAGCGGGGCGGGTGCGGACCGCCGGAGCCGTCTTGGGAGCGAGAGTTCGGAACGCGGGAGGCGGCAGCCGGGCGGGCCGGGTTCTCCTCCTCTCCCCGCGGCTCGGGCAAGCCGCAGAGGCGCCCGGGAGGGAAGAACTGCTTTTAAGACGCTGCCTGCCTCCCGTGAGCCCTCTCCCCGCCGTGGCAGTGCATGCAGCGCCCCGGGTGGGACCCGTGGCTGCGGTTGGGGAAGGAAGAATGCCTCCGTAGCGCATCTTCAGCGCACATCCGAAGTGATCCGGGAGTGTGTGTGCTTGGGTGGGAAAAGTGAGGAAGGGTCGTTTATAGCTACGTTTTAGGAGCAAAAAGAGTTGCGCCAGCTCCAGGCAGGCACAGGCTGGATCGCAGCTTAGTATAACTGCGGCTGTGCTGAGTACGGAACAGCATTTCGGGGAGCCAGCGAAGGTCCCCCCTCGAGTGGCAGCGCTGCGGTTGCAAGTGAAGGAAAGTTGACACGTCGGACAAAAGCTGTTTAGTTTGCTGTTGGGGCTTTCTTAATGATACACTGCGGGTTTGAAACGTGTCTCTGATCCGCCTCAGCTGCTACCTGAGTCCCTGTTTATTTTTCAAAGCTCTTTAATGGAAGGGAGCCCCCTCGCAGTCCCCCGTTTCGGGGTTGCATGTACCCGGCAGAAAGTTTCCATTGTTCAGGAAAGGGTTTGAAGCCTGTTTGCCAAAAAAGTGACAGGGGAATAAATGGGATTCGTGGAGGCTGGGGGGTGGGGGCATTACTTTCATACCCCTTTTGGTTAAAGCCATAAATCACACCGGGGGTTGGTTTTGTTTTCAAGAAAGTCCTAATAAAACACCAGATTCTTAGTGTAACTCGTTTGGCTCATTTTTCACAGCCAAAAGAATTGATTTATGGGGCAACATCTCGGCAACTTGGTCAGAGCAGTTGAGGTCGGTGTGCGGGAGGAAGGGAGCAGTCTGGGCTGGTTGCAGGGGTGGGAAGCAGCAGAAGCGAAGTGTCCCTACTTCTCCTTGGTTTAGGCTTAAGTGTGTATTGGCACTGGCACTTTAGACAAAGTTGAAGCAATGGAGTAGGGAACAACCTCGGTGGTCCCCTGGGTTTCCCCCCACACATTCAGCCTGTAGCAGGGGGTTGATAATGTGTTCAAGTGGTGCTGAACCCTCCTCATGCTCTTAAGACACCTTTGCAAGTTGAGGCTTTAGGATGCCGTTGGAAATATAACAAGTGGCATACTCAGAGTTTACAGTGAGGGAAACATCGTCAGATGTCCGTGAGCTGAGCGATGGGTTGAAATTTCTAGGGGCTCCAGTGGACATCCTCAGGACAGGCTCTCTTACCGCTGTCAGCTTTCCCCAAGGCAGAGTTGTCACTGTCAGCCCCCTCTGTGCTCCTTGGGAGCAGGATTCAGCTTTGTGCAGAGGGCTTCCATTAACTCCAACAGGCAGTGATGTCTCCAAGGGTCACCCCATCTCTATGAACAGGCTGGGGGCTGCATAGAGATGCTGGTGGCTCTTCCACCGCCACCAACCACGTGTGCTGCAGAGAAGCGTGAAGCTGGTGCTGCTCACCCAGCTCCATGCCGAAGCCAGCAGTCCCGCAAGCACAGGGGCACCCGCTGCCCGTCCGACCTGTGGGGGAAAAGGTTGTGCAAAAGAAACTGTAAAGAACATAAACCTTCAGAGCCAAGTAAAAACACATTTTACTTTTTCAGTCCTTTTGAATTGAATGGCAAAAAGCAAATTCTTTCTCCTAATCAAATGGGCCATGGGGTATTGGCTCATTACTGAGGGTTGTTGTTCGCTGAGCTTTGCATTTACAGTCTAAGGCCTTATTTTCCATAAAGGGGCTTGGAAGGATTTTTCCCCAGTGATCTAATTCTCCACACGGGGCTGTGAAGGCTATAACAGCTACTGCTTTGTGCCTATACTCAGCTACATAAAACACACATTGAAGGGAGGCATTCTGGAGGTATGTGTATGTTTGCTAATATGAATACTCGCTATTAGCGGAGGTGGAGGGGGTGCAGGTTTTAACATCTCCGCAGGGAGGTGTTCGGCTGTTGGCAGGAAGGAGGCAGATGGCGGGGCTGTTGCTGAATAGAAGCTAAACTAAAAACACCAGGGGCCTCATCTGGGCTGAGTTTCTCTTCTCTCCCTTTCTCGGGGCTGCTGCAGGAAGAACAATGTCAAATTTCCCCCCCACCCCCCTTTTTTCTCTTTTTTATGAATGAAAGTAGAGAGGCGAGGCAGGATTGAATGTGTATGTCATTCAGGGACTATGACAGAGATGATTAGGGAGGTCAGTGAACTCCTTTGCAGCCTTGAGCATGCGGTCACTCTATTCAGCAGCCACAGAATAGACATCAATATAAAAAAGCCCGTCCAATTTGCATTAGTATTCAGATAAAGATATTACTTGGTACGATTTGTGCATGTCAAGTAATGCTGGCTGGTTTCTTAGAGAGCAGGCCAACTGAAACAGGAGAGTTTTGCTTCTAAAAACTTCAGATAACCGGCGTGTCTCCTGTGGCTGGTGTGTATGTGTCTGTCTGCATACGGTGTACGTGGAGAAAGGGAATTTCCGGGCTTCTTAGGATTTGTAGTGCAGTAGTTAGCTGCTAATGCTGTCTGTGCGCATTGAAAGAGTTGTATAGAGAGCCACTAATGTCTGAGCAGGTTTGTGCGGGAAGGGGAGAGCTCTCCCAGTCTGTCAGGAGCAGGAACTGAAGTTCCCTTGTGCAGCACTGGAGTCAAATTGTCACTCAAGAGTTACTGCACAGGCAGATTTCAAGCCAAAAGAATGGAAAAGGGGCTCTTTTGGGATTTTGTTTAAGTTGAATGGGAAGGCATGTACCAATTCCTATGACTTTTGTGCCTGGGAAGAACTGGTGATGTGCTGGTTGAGATGGTACTCTTCATGAAGCTGGTGGCAACCAGGCTCTCGTAGCCTTTCGGCGCGCACTCAGCAGTGGGTCTGAGGTATAGGGTACGGTGACCTGCATCGCTTTGCTTTGTGTGTTTGACCATTTCAGATTTCATCTTGAAATTAAAAGGGTATTGCAGTGAGTCCCAAACGGCACCAACCATTCCTGGAGCTGTCCTCGGGATTTATGGGCCAAAACCCTCTGAAAAGAGTCTGATGTATTGATCATGCTTCTTGCTGCTGCCTGAGACCAGAAACGCTTTGGATTCAATGGGCAGCTATGAGCGATACAGTTTTGAGATTAAAAGTTGATCTATTTGTTCTCATTAACAGTTAAAAATTAAATCTTTAATGTTGAGGCTAACATATATCACTGAGCGATAAAATAAGAGGACATAAATAAAGGATGATAAAATGTGGCTTATATAAAAATCTATTTCTTAACTAGCAAATAGTGAACTACAAAGTCCATTCCAGTGCAGAGGTGGACTCGTTAATATATTAGATACTGGCTGTATAACATCAGGTCTTCTGCACGTATTGACAAGGGTCACTCCAATTAAATCTGAGGGTTTCTTTTTTCTTTTAATTAGGGCTTTATTAACAACCACTGAGTAGGGAACGTGATGAAAGTAAATCTGAAAATGGTATAGTGAAGTGTTGATCTGCTAATTAAA
Organism: Psittacus erithacus; assembly: GCA_009867235.2. Taxonomy (NCBI): domain Eukaryota; kingdom Metazoa; phylum Chordata; class Aves; order Psittaciformes; family Psittacidae; genus Psittacus; species Psittacus erithacus. The sequence continues at coordinate 133,340 of WYDI02024858.1, read as the reverse complement.
TCACACAATTAAGGCAAGCCATTGTGACCATCACAGTGACTGTTATGACTCCCTCCAACAAATCTTCAGTGCTGTTTGGGAAAGTGTACCTGTCCCAAAGCCTGCCTGAGTGTGGGTTTGGAAGTTGGGCAAACACTAAAGAAGTCTTGATGGCTGCATCACCGCGGCATCTGTACTGCTTCCATCCAGTGGTACCCAGACTGCTGCCTGGACAAAGCTGAAATCTTGTGTGAAGCTGGAGGAGGACTCCCTGCTTTATAAGGCTGGGAAACCAAATATTTCTTCTTAAAATATTGTCCATAAAAGTGAACTTTGACACCCAGCTATGTGCTTAGAAAGCTGTCCTCCCTGAAAATTTACTGCGGACATCTGCTGTTTCACTTGGAAACCCTAAAAGACAGGGAATCAGCCCAATTTCTGAGCAGTGAATAAAACTCCAAAAGCATCTGACCAAGCTGTTTCTGACAGTGATCTGTCAGCTGGCACACAGAGCTGTGACTGAAGGCATTAGCTGAACTGTAATTTCAGCTGAGGTTTTAGGTCATGGCCTGCTGGTGGGTTTTTCTGGCTGGTCCTTGAAATGTGTAGGGTCCAGTGCAGGAGCCGGGGCATGAGCCCTCGGATTTCAGAATAGGTGGAGAAGGGGCTGTGTGGTTCTCATAGAATCAACTAGGTTGGAAAAGACTTTTAAGATCATCAAGTCTCCAGCTGTTACCCCAGAGCTGCCATAGTTTAGCTTTTGGCAATTTTTAGGATCTGTGGGGTAGACCCAGCAGGAATATTGCAAATTCAGGTATTTCTACTAAAAATAGACATGAAATTCCCTCCCCAGTTTGGTGACTTTCTCCCAGCTAGGCTGAACCTGATACACAGACAATTAAACCAACTTTAATCTGGTCCCTGGTTGAGTAGCTATTTCTCCTTTTTCCTAGTGTACTATATGCTTGTAACTTCTCTGGTGTCTTGGGAGCTTGTTTGGCTCTCCATGCCTGTTCCTTTGTTTTGTTCTGATCCTTCGAAACCCAAATACAAACCCTAGGTTGAAATTGCCTGCTGACTCAGCACCTTGCAAGCCATTGGATAGCATGGTTTGATGTTTCAGTGTTTGCCATTTCATCTCTTTTTAATACTGGTTAGTTAATAAACTTTATTCTCCTCCATGTACTAGGCTGGATGCCAGAGAGGATGGTGGCTTGGTAAAAATCTGCCTCACATCCTTTTCTTCGCAGCAAATGGGACTGTGGTTCGGCAAAGCCATTCATGGTATGTGGAAGCCGGCAGTCCCTGCTGTTAGGGGGAGTAAATCTCATAGCACCCCCTGTGCAAACGCTGGGCTAAACCCATGTCTGAAGACACGTACGATACCGAAGGCACCGTAAATACCTTGTTACACCGTGACTTCTTTTTCTTGGCCTCCTACAGAGCTTATCAGCTTACTGTTTGCTGCTCTTTTGGCTGTTTATCTGGAGATCTTGTAAAGAAATATGTACTTTTTCTCTGACTGTCCCAGTGCCCCCTTTCTGATAGGCTCGCAGCTCAGGTTGCCAAGTGCTGCAGATATGATTTAAAGCCCCGAATGTGTGAAGAAGGGCTTTTATCCCTGCGGTGAATGCGGTCTTGCTAGTGTGCTTACCCCTGAAGTATCTGCTCCTTGGCTTGAATGACCAGGAAGTTTCTGTAATATCAAAAGCAAACAAGAACTGTGAGATACGAGCTGAGTAAAACCTTTGGTAAACTTAGTAGTTAAAATGTGAAAGGTAATCAGATGTAAACCTGCCCTGTTATTCTGATAGGCTCTCTGGGGGGGTTGTTGCATTCAGGTGGATAGGGGCTAGCCAGGAAGTTAACTTAGCACTTAGCTTATGCAATGTAGCAAAGCTTTTTGTTTTATGAAGAATATAGCAGCACAGTCGAGCAAGAAAACCTTTCTCCAGTGACTGCTTCAGACTCAGATGTGCTCATCTAAAAAAGGTGTGGTATTTATTGCAGAGGAGGAGGTAGGTCTTGTGTGCTGGCCTTGCTTTCTCAAATCTAGAAAGCAGAGGAAGATAAAGAGTCGGTTAAATAAAGAGGTGATATTAAAACTTGGAAGGATATTTCGTTATCACGCAGAACTGTATGCAAAACAATTACCATGTGCTTACACGCTTAGCATCTGTGAGATGTTGGGGCTGTGCCATTTCTGCAGGTTGCGAGGGGTTAAACGTGTTAATGACTCAGAAGTGAGAAGGGTTCCAAGTTTTCGGGTGAGGAAAGGATGAAGTCTAGGATCATTCTCTGCAAGCAAGGGAAGTTCTGCAGGCTGTGGTGCTTGCTGAAAGCACTCTTCCCTGGGAAGGCCACAGCGTGAGGACCCCAGCATCTGTATCTGCACCCAGGGATTGTCCTGTGTGCTACTGAACTACCTGCAAATGTCAAGCGGACACACGGCAGCATGTTGGTTGGGTTTTCTTTCCCTCTTTTCCTTTTTACCTAAGGAGCCAAGCCTCCTACATTTGTTCATTTAAGGCATTTGCAGAAAGGAAGTAACAGGAGATCATGGTGTGCACTATGGCAAGCCAGAGACCCACAAAGCTGGCTTCCCAACTCCTGCTGCTTGATGACTGATGAAAGTATTTATCAGCTTGTTTTCATTTAATGTAGAAAATGAAGTGTTTTATAGTTGTGTCTTTATTGCACCGAACTACCTTGTGCTATTCACAAGGAAACCTCACTAAACTATTTCAGCTGATGTAGTTAAATCAATAAAGCTTTGGAGACCAGGTCACTGCTAGGTGATCTCTTGGCCTTTGTGGAGATGGGGTGCAGACATGGTCCCCGTAGCAGGACCCATATCCTGAAGCTGTCTGGTCCCTTGAGTTGCTGGTGATGGATCTGCAGAGGCACTGGTGGGGTTTCATCCTGGCCGTGGGGCAGAGGAGATGGTACGAAGTCCTGAGGATGTTTCTGTTTTGGGGCTCTGTGGGGTGCTGCAGGGTAACTGCATCACCCTGGACTGACTACTTATCTCCTCTTACTCCCCCTGGGGAAGGTGAAATAAGCATCTATGAAGGCTTTACTTCTGAAGAAAAGTGAGCTATGGGAGACGTTCCTGGATCCAGATGACGGGACCAGCTTTTGTCAACCTTCTGCATTCCCTGTCAAAAAAACGTGAAAAGCTCCCAGGAATTGGATTTTTAATTTTACTTTGATGCTTGGCAGAGCTTGTAAAGCTCCTTCATGGCAAGTCTGGCCATGGGTTGTTGCTTTGTTTAAGGGCTTCGCCATTCTCTGCTGCTTGTAGTCCTGTAAAAATAATAATGAGGTCCTGATCTTGCGCCTATTGAATCCAAAGCAAAAAAGCCCCCATTGATTTCCAAGGGAGCAGGCTGAAGCCCTTCACAGATCGTGGTGGGAGCAGCTATTTAGCATAAGCAGGGATTGTTTGGGAAGTTTTCTAATGACCCAAACATTTTAACAAGCAGAGGAAACTCAGCGAGTAAAAGGGCTCCCCGCTTTGGGGGTGGGGAGATGCCTGGTAGCTGCTTCATGGGGGCAATCCCTGGAGCCGGCTCTCTGACCTCCCGTTCCTCTCACCCTGCTGTAAAGCAGATCTTCGCTTCCCATCTTGGCTTTTATAACTGAGGCTTTGGTGCAAACTGGTGGCAGCATCGCAGCCCAAACGCGACGGTGACGACCTGAGGCAACGGTGATGGTCGCTGCCCGGGCTCCCCCATCACTCTGGCGCAAGTCCTGCGTGGAGCCGAGCCTCAGTGCCGGCCTCCATCCGCTCATGCCCCATCCTTATTGCCATTGTATCAGTGTCGGCCGGCATTAGCCCCTAGTGCTGTGATCTGTGGGCCGCACAATGCGCCGGGGAAAGTGTTAATAATCCCCTGCGGGGGTCCGCAGCGAGCCGGGGCCGAGCCGGTTTTTCCTGCACCGAGGCCCTTGCTCCGGGATCGGAGCCGGTGAGGAGCTTTCGCGGCGCTTTATGGGCTGTCAGAGGAAGGGAGAAAAGGAGTTTTCTCAGAGGATTTGGGGTTTGTTTTTTTCATACCGCCCTCTTTCATGTGCGAGACTCGAGCAGAAGAAATTCCCTCCCAGCAAAATACTTGAGCAGCTTGTTTGCAGGCTGTAGGTCTTGAACTGATGATTTGATCTTCGTTTAGGTTTTTATAACTTGTCTATATAGATTCCTCCAGGCAAGAGTTTTGTTCCTAGCCAGTAGCAGGATCTGTGCAAGATGAGCATGTTGATATTCCCCAAGATGTGCTTTGGGAGATGGGGGGTATCAGAGCTAAAAGTGAAGGGGAAAAACCGGTTGCAATGGGAAGATTATGAGTGTGCTCAGACAACTAGCATGTGCAACCAAAGATAAATCCTCCGTGAGCCTGTCTTTAATTAAAAGAATGACTGGAATTAGGCACAGAACCATCTCTCCTGATCTGTATCATGTGTATCTGTATGAATAAAGCATTTTCGGGGAGGGAGAAGAGAAAAACACCAGATTTTAATCTTCCTTTGGTAGCCGATACATCTGCCTTTTGAAAGGGCATATTTCTCCCCGTCTTAGAGTACCCAGCCTTGTTGACAGTAAACAACTGTCACTTGGCAGTTTATGAAAGAAGAATGTTTGAGAAAACATGTCCAGTTTAAATAGCTATGTTAATAGGCTGGGGATTCAAGGGGGGGGCTGGTAAATGGAGGTGCATAAATTAGCTGGTACTTACTGTGTAAGAGATGAGCTATGAGTTAATGCATTGGGGGGGGGGGAGAAGGAGAAAGAAAAGCCACATGAATTTTTACAGGCGGTGTGTTATGCATGGTTTCTGTGAAAGTATTATTATTTTATTCCAGGGAAAACTCAAAAAGCCTCTTTTTTTTTTGCTGCCTGTGGTGGGTTGGACTCTGGGAGGCCCCTGGGTGGGATGAGCCGCAGGGCTGGGAGCCCAGCACTCCTACTGACCAGCCCTAATGCTGCTTCACGCTCCACGAGCAGCACTTAGACCTTGCAGCAACCCTGATGCATCCTTAGCCTTTGCTTTGCAGGGTGATGGGAAGAGGAGCCTGCAGGAAAAGCCTGCCCTCCCAATTTGTGCATTGATTAATTACAGAAAGGAAGGAAAAACCCAGCAGTAAGGAACAGCAGATGGTGTCCTCTCTGCATCCCTGCCTCAAGTTGCTACAAATCCATCACCCACCTTCTTCAGAGTTACAACGCTCATGAACGCAGTGAGTGATGAGCGAGTGCAAAGCGTTGACTCCAGCTCGGCATCGGTCTCAAAAGCATAATGAGTGAGAGCCTGATGTCAGGCACTTGAGATCTGTAATTAAGCATAAAAAACAAGTTTCAGGCTTTCCATTCTCCTGGTTTCCCTGGCTTGGGATCAAGGATGTAAGGAGCTATTGTGGAACGCTGGCATTATTCTTGAGGGTACTGGATAAAGCTACCCTCTTGCACTCTCAGCTCCCATTCTAGCTGGGTTACGGTATAAATGCAGTAGATACTACAGTGTTACAGATGCTCAACCTTACTTTCAGCCTTGGGGATCTTGGAGGGGGCACCTTGACAGCAACGCCTTCTATTCATTCCAGGTAGAGCAGAGAGAGCTGCAGGGGGTTCTCCTATGCCCCATCTCCCTTGGTGCAGGGACAAAAAGGGGCAGGTTTGTACCTTCTGCTCTGGTTCCTACACTGGGTCGAGAAACTGAGCTGGCTGCCTGGGTCTAGTGACCGCACAATGTAAATCCTTCCTGTGAGGAGCTCTCAACAACCCGAACAACGTCATCTTGTGGTGGAATGTGTTAGTCCTGGCAAAAAAGGGCCTGAAACCTCCTCAGGTGCTTTCAAAATAAGTGTAAATGTTTGAAGTGGAGATTTTCTTCCCCTCTGTCCCCCTCCTCCCAGTGCATAGGAAACGAAGTGCGGACAAACAAGGCAGTCTTTGCAGGAATAACTTCACCCACTGCTTGAGCCCGGTCATTTTAGGGATGAGAAAGAACAGTTGGAGGAACAATGCGTGGTGTCTCGGGGCAGGCAGGAAGAGAAGATGGCCCTGAATTAGCCGCCTGCCCTCAGAAAGGGAGTGGAGGGGCTGGAATGCTGTGGACAGCTCTTGTTCCATTTATGGGTGTATACATCAATGTGAATAGATAGATACAAATACATGGGGAGGTTGACCAACCTCCATTGGTGACTGACTTGCAGACAAATCCAGCCCTTGAGTGGCTGCTGGGCTCATTTTTTGTCATCCATATATGCTATCTGCCATAGAGAAGTGGCTGTTTTATTGTCCCTTGGCTTGCCTGTTGCAATGACCATCGCTGCTGTCACAACAGCATCCATCTCGGACACTTGGGTGCTTGTTCTCAGAGAGAAGTAAGTGTTCCTGGTAGGGGAAGGAAGGAAAAAGCTGAGAAAATCAGATTGTAGAGGATAGGGAAGGTGTACAAAAGTGGAAGGTCTCTGGTGCAGGTAGGACCAGCCATATACTGCTGCAGGACACTGGAGAGGGCCCTCTGCAGAGGGGTCTACATTTCCTTACGGCAGCATTAAGATAGGTGCGTATAGGGGCATCTAACCTGCTTCTGGTAAGATGGGAGCCTAACATTAGTAGTTTGTAGAAGATGGTTATTTGGGGGGCATTAAAACGGCTTGAAGGCAGCAGGAACCAAGACACGCATGACTTCCTCGAACTCTCTCTTAATTTATTATGTGCAGTCCACAACCCGCCGTAATAGATATGGTTGCAGGAGACCATTAAAAGGTCCGTTCTGGTGAACTTGATGCCCTGCTGTTGCTGCTGGAAATGATAAACCGCTGTGTTTGGGTCAGGTGGTATGTGATGCCCTGTGTGTGCGCGCGTATGCATGGAAGCCGGTAAGTCCTGCTAATTTAGGGATTGTTTCCCAAGTCTGTTTTCTATAACTCAGTAGACTTTATACAAATAAAGAACTGACCAAGTTTCCTGTGAGAAGCGCAGAACAAATGCTAAGTGTGGGATGTGAATGAAGAAAGGTGAAAACACAAATGTATACAGGAACAGCAAGTCAAACAAGCTGAAAAAATATTGTAAGGTTGATTTAACAGAGCAGTGAACTCAAAGCTGTCTAATCCCTTTAGCAGCCTTCTTTAAAGAGGAGAAATAAAGGAATTCTCAACATCTACTTTTCATTCGCTACTTCTCCCAACTCCTAATAATAATAAGACTTGAGTTTAGCACAAGGACAAAGTGTTGCAGCTTCAGTCGGATGTGCTTTCTAAATAACAAAACCCATTTGTCATTTGTGACTTTAGATTAAAGTGGATCAGGCTTCCCGAAAGGAGATTACTGTTAAACTTCTCCCAGCTTGGGTACCTGGCACCTAAATCTTGCTTGAGGCACTGAAATAACAGGCTTGGTTTTGAAAGATGCTGAGCCAGGTCAGGCTCTGTGTTTAAATCGCTTCAGCACTCTCCAAATCTGGCTATTCATTTTGATGCCTAGATATGGATTTCTGGGCTTAATCACCGACCTTTGCATTTCATATGTTTGACCTTTGTTTTCTCTACTAAGTACGCAGACAGAGCGGCCCCTAAATTGTTTTGTTTTAACTTTGACGCAGCTGGAAAGGGCCAGCAGAGAAGACTTGCAGTTCTGTGTCTTATTACTGAGAAACAGGGATCTTTGAAAAATACCATTTTATGTTACTCAAGGGAAACTTGCAAAAAGGGGAATATTTACTCCTTTTCATTCACGTGAACATGATCCACCATATATCTGAACCCCACAATCAGTTGGAAGTGAACCCACCCAAACTACCCTAAACCTTTGCCCTCTCTTAATCCGTGTACAAGAGGATGGGTTTTTTTCTGAGATGTGCTTCCCTCGCCTGAAATAGAGGCAATTGATAGGCTCATAAACAAATACCAAACATTAAGTCCTAATCTCCATATAGAGGAGCCTGACCCTTTTTATGGCGAGAGAGGGCAGAGGGAGGAAACGGGGCCAGGAGTTTGAGGTTTAATGCTTATTAAAGTTTTAGTGGGTGGGAAAATGCAATCAATAAATTTTGTTTAATGCCTCGACACTGGTGTTAGTTTTCACGAGCTGCATTGGAGGGCAGTTTTCATGTTGAAACTAGGACACTCGTAGTTGGAATGACAATTAATGGGGAGTGAATATGGTCCCAGTTGGAAGCCAGTTTTGTGAATAGCATGAAAACTCCCCCCATCTCCCGCCTTGGCTCCGGAGTGGGGTAGCTTCCGTTTTTAATTAGCAAACCAGGCAAAATTTAGCTCATTGTGTCTTTCTGCTCCTTTGGCCCAGTGGATAACTTGGATTTCTCCATCTTGCTGTCATGAGGCCGTTCTTTTCATTTTTCCCCTTCAGTTTTGGTGCAGGGAGGAAGGGGAGCTTCAGGATACTTAGGATTAAAGTCATTGTTCGGGGGTATTTGCAGCCAGCTGCTTGCATTAAATGAAGATTAGAGGAGCGCGCATTAAAAGTGCAAGAGAAATGCAGAGGAGCTGGGATTTGGGAGCTGCATAGCTGTGAACCGAAGGGGAAAGGTTGGGGCTTTATGGCAGATTTCTTCTGATGCCATGTGATCTCAAAGCCCACTTCAGAAAAGCATCACAAGTACCAGAAAAGTATCACAAATAACTACCAGGGCCAGGCCTGCCTGGGAATTGTGAAGGGACCTTTGTAAAGGTCTTCGCATCCCTTAAAAAGTTCATGTGATGTAAAGCTAAACTTAACGGGCCTTATGCATTGCTTAGAAATTCATCTACAAGAGCAGTAAAGAGGTGGTGAGTGTTTTGCTAGAATTCACTGAATAGCTGCAAACCCACCCTGGAGGTCAAATCCCCAAAAGTAATGAATTTTTGAAGGATTTTAGGAGGGAAATGTGGGTGTGGAGGAGGAGCCCGGAAGAAATAACTCAAAGGAATTACTGAGCAATGGGTGCTGATTCTTTTGAGGATTTATTAGGAAGTTTAAAAGTATTTCCAAAAATTCAGTTTCTTTATGCTTTGTGGAACAGTCACTTGCGTAATCCATCATTCTTGGTGCTAATTGCTTGGTACATGTTACCTACAAAAACCTGCTGGGTAACCTGGTCCAGCAGAGCAAGAGGAATGGCATGGTGCACTGATGCTGAAGAGCATAGGTTTGGCCATAGGACCCAATCCTGTTCCAGTGGAGGCTGGAAACAAGCTTTGCCCAGTCCATTGGGGTGCTGGGAAGCCCTCAGTCTGTGCCTCAGTTTCCGTAGCTGTCTCCACTGGCTTTGGAAAGTGATTGTGGCAGCTGCTTGCTTGCTGCAATGATGAGGTTTCTTGGACACCCTCAGGCATGAGGAGCAGGAATGTAAAACATCAGCCACTTTGTGGTGGGGGTCTGTGTGTTGAAACCAATCTGAGATGCCCCTGCTGAGCTCTGCAAAAGCTGGGGCCAAGTTGGCCACTGTTCTTCAGAGGCAGACACTAAAAGGATGGTGACTGATCTGCACAGTGTCTTGTGCTCCACCTAGGTTCAGCCCAATGGGTGTCCTATCACTTTGCTTTGAATAGGGAGCCTTCTGGTTTGACCACGTTTGGCCACTGTGGCTGGGTGAGGAGGGCTGTATGACATGTGGCTGCAAGGATGCATTCACCTGTGTGCCAGGCTGGCACTGGTGTCTTCCCCACTGCAAGCCTGGGCTGCTGAAATGTGATAACAGCTCATTGCTGGTCCCCTCTTGAGTAAAGCACAGAGGCATCAGCGCAGGGACAGCAGAAACCATCTGCATGGTGGGAATCCTTGAGGTGTTTCAGCATGAGCCAGGAGCTCTTGTAGGACAAATGGAGAAGCGCAGCGTGGGGACCTCAGCATCCCCATGCTGCCTGGCCTCTCCTCCACTGCTCCCTGTCCTTAGGGACCATTGATGAAGTAGAGGATGTTTCATATCAGTTCTTCTATTTCTGTTAAAGGAATGCAGAGCTGTGAGATAGGTAGATAGATAAGGGTGGTGGTTGCCTTCCCTCTGGTGTTTTCAGTGGGGACCCAAGGAAAATACTTGATTGCGCAGTCTTGCCAGATTTTAAGGAGAACTCCCCATCACTGCTTGTTCCCTTAAGCCAGCAAAGCCCCAGCCAAAGGCTGTTCTTGGGACAAGCTCTGGCCTCTCAGCAGCAACCAAAGCTTTGTGCCTCCTGGGTTTTACATTCCCATTTTTGTTGGGTGTAGCCAGGAGACCCCTTTGATTCATTCCCTGTTGTGTTTCCTTTCTCTCCTCAGGGCTTTCCAAGTGCCACAAGGAAATCCTCCTGGCCAAAGTGTTTCTGTAGCTGTTTTAGCTTTGTGGCGATTTATTTCTTCTTCTAACTCCCAGCATTTGAATTGGGTGATCTGAGAAAACAGTCTATTAAAAGGAGGATACTGTAGAGTCCTCATGAATCCTGTTTTCTACTTGGCCGGTGGAACAGAAAGCTAATTGCCAGTAGTAAATCCATTCAAAGGAGGGCTGGAGGGAGGGAGAAGAGCTAATATTCCTCCTTGAATGCCATTTAATCTCTGAAACCTTTCATGCAGATGTAAATCAGGATTTGCACAACAGAGTCAACAGTTGCTCCGTAGATAAGGCAGATTTGCAACATCTGCTTTTTCCATTCTAGAGACTCTTCCAAAGTCACAGTCGGGGATAGCCAAGCTAAACACGAGAGATTTTTTTCCCTCTCCTTTCCATAATCTCTTGTTTATGAAGCAAGCTGCATATGACAGAGCTAAACCTGGTTATTGTTCTGCTAATTCGCTAGGAAAGAAGTTTGCTTTCCTCCTAATACAGATAAAATGAAATCCCTATTGGGTGATAATAGACTGCAGCACACTTGTTGCATCTTTGGAAGCAGCATTGTCTGGTAACAATTGCATAGGCCACTGCTGTGGTAATAAGCAGTTTACCTTGCATTATTATTAGGAAAGCTGTTTTAAATTTTCCCAGAACCAACCCTCCTCTGTCAAGGAAACGTGCAGCCAGTGAAAGATAAAGTGGCATCTTCAAATGATGAAGGCAAACCCTTTTCAGGGGCGGTTTCCTAAAGTCACATTGCCTGATCACGGTTTAGGCTTTCACAGAGGCAACCAGATTTTTTTATTCCTGCTGTGGTACGAGCCCCATTGAGCAGGGTTTAGTGGTGGAATTGGCAGCGGTTGGACATGGTGATCTTAAAGGTCTTTTCCAGCCTCGCTGATTCTGTGATTCAGGAAAGATAACCCAGCTGAACACCATTTCAGGAAATGATACTGCTTTGGCAAAGCATCCCATGCTGCTATGATTGCCAGAGAGAGACCCTTCGTCCCAGGATGGCTGCAATTTGATGCTGAGAAATGTGCTCTGAGGGGGGGCTTGACCTTGGAGGGGGAGAAAAGAGTGGAAAGAGAGAAGACAGGATATAGATATTTTATATAATAGTTATATATGTAAAATATTATAGACAATGTCATAAGCATAAAATATTATATATCATATTATGTATGTATTACATTTTGCTGTGCCAGGCTAGTGATGTGCTTTTGGGGCGGCAGAGCCATGGCCAAGCAGGGATGCTGCAGAAAGGAGAGGAGGCTTTGCATAAAGCACCACCAAAAACCCATATATCAAAACTACCCCATCAGCTCCCACAGTGCAGTGAGGGTATGTGGTGACTGTAGGTGAGCTTTGCTGTGGGGGCCGCTCCCTTGATCTTATCTGCCCTGAGAAGGCAGGCACTTGGATAAACAGGCAATCCCATGATCTTATCGTGCCCACCTTTCACAGGGCTGTTGCTCAGTGCACAGCCTGAGGCTGGTTTGGTGGTTTCCATTATGCCTCAGAGGCCCGTCTGTCTCTAGGGAGATGGAGGGAACTGGGGCATGGCAGGGCAATTGCAGGGAGGTGGCACTGGGGCTGCTTGTCATCCCTCCTGGCTGCTTTTTAAAGTAAGGCACGTCCCAATGAATAGCGTTTGGCAAGGGAAGTGTTTTATTTACCTTCTGGGCAACGGGGTTTGCTCTTCCCGGTGCAGAAATCCTGAGGCGACTTGGGGAAGCAGCCCTATGCCATAAGTAGCCACACAGGTGTTGGAAAGAACACTGTTGTAGGAGGTGAATAATACTATAGGCTCCTATTAATACAGGTGGGACACTTAAACTAAACCAGGGTTACGCATGCATAGAGGGTATGGTGCTGGTCTATGTGCTGTTTGCCATCATGGCGTTGTTCACTGATGCGGGAGGTTTCTGTATCCCCCCAGCAATTAGCGACCAACTCAGTGGCTGTGACTATGATCCCCTTGGGAACAGGATACCAGACACAACAGGAGAAAGCTTTGGCATGGCTGTTTCCCCGTGATCCTGTAATATATCCTGAACAGTGGATTTGGTGCAATAAAATGCATAGAACAAGAAACAGTTTTGAATTAACCTGAAGAGAGAAATACATGGAGTGCTGCTATCTTGCTGCTTGTTAACATGCCAAATGCAGCTCGTCCAGCTTGAAAAAGGGAAAATATGATCCTCTTAGAAATGAGACTCTTATTCCATTCCAGCACTGGGCTCTGAAGCAATACTGAAAAGCCTCTCTGGGGTTGCCAGGGTTCAGGGTGGGGTGAGGAATATCTTACTGATAGTTGACAGAAGGTTATGTGCCTTGAGCCCTTTGCAGTGGGATGTTTTTGGTTGTGTGGTGGATGTGCCACAGCTGCAGGATGCTCACTGAAAGAGGAGGATGATGGTGATGCTCCCACCTGAGCAGACCCTTGGAAGGCTCCCAAATACTTTGATGTTTGGAAAAGTGAAATTGTGGGAAGCTATCCCAGGAAGAAAAACACAGGTGAAGGGAAATAACTGGATGGAATGTCCTAGATGCAGGACTCAGCACCCTCCAACATGGTGTGCGGTCCTGCGGTCCCCCATCCCATAGAGCCTCTCATAGGCAGGATGGGCCTTCGCTGCCCAATACCAGCCTCCATGCTTTCTGACACAGGACCTGGAAATAGTCTCCGACACCAAGGAGGGCACCAGCCAGGCGCTCTAGGTTGGCTTGGAGGTTTTTTTTTGGGGGGGTGCATAAGCAGCCCAAGAGTACTGACCACCCTCCACCTCTGTCCTTTTGTGCCTAAAATGTACATAACTGCATATTCCAACCCCCGTTTTTGAGAGCTGCTGCGTTACAAAGTAAAACATTTCCAGGCTCAGCCAGAAACAAGTATTGATGTCTAAGAGGAGCAGACATCTGATGGAAATACTGACATACTTAAGCACTTGGAGCTGTGAACCACACAGAAAGTGAATTATCACTGGGATGAGCCAAGCAGCTACAAAGATGAAGTATCTTATCCTTATAAGTGAATACATACAAAAGCATTTTAGCATTGCTGGGCCAGCTGCGTCTCATTGTAGAAGGTGCTTCCTGACTAGTTGCTGCCTTTTTGCTCTTCTGAACGGCTTAAAATGTGTCTCTCTCTGTAGCATGTTTGCTGTGAGCAGCAGTTAATACTGCAAGTGCGGGTCTCCATCAGAAGCACCTCTTGGTGATTTTCAACCCATTGCTGCTTGGATTGAACTAATAAACGGTTGAATTTTTGTCATGTCTTGGGAGTCCACAACCTTGATTGTCTACTCCTCTGTAAGAACCCGCTAAAGCAGCAAATGCATTAATCCCTGCCTTGCTGTCAAGTGATGGAGTGGGTTCCTGTAATCCCTGTGTGAACTTACTCCCGGTAATTTATACTGATGTGTTGTGGTTTAACCCCAGCTGGCAACTCAGCCCCACACAGCCGCCTGCTCCCTCCCCCTGCAGTGGAACCGGGGAGAGAGGCAGAAGAATTAAAGTGAGAAAACTCATGGGTTCAGATAAAGACAGTTTAATAGGTAAAGCAGAAGCTGCGCACACAAGCAAAGCAAAACAAGGAATTGACTCACCACTTACCATGTTCAGCCGTCTCCAGGACAGCAGGGCTCTACCATGTGTAACACTGACTTAGGAAGGCAAACACCGTGACTGCAGATGTCCCCTTTCTCGACCCAACTTTAAATGCTGAGCATAACACCATACTGTATGGGATATCCCTTTGGTCAGTTGGGGTCATCTGTTCCGGCTGTATCCCCTGCCAATATCTTGCACACCCCAGGCCTGCTTGCTGGTGGGGTAAGGAGCGGAAAAGGCCTTGATGCTGTGTAATCACTGTTCAGCAGTAGCTAAAACATCCATGACTTCTGCAAGTCAGTCTGATGGCTGGATGCTTGGCCTCAGAGGGGCTAACTTCATGTCTCCTTGATGTCTTGGTGCCTCTTGTTGAGAAGTTGTTGGAAACACCAGCCACGTGCAGATGGAAGGCAGGAAGGAGGTGGTGGGCTCTGGGCACCCAGTAGGAGATGTGAGTTCTGGTTCCCTGCTTTTAACTGCAGCTGTTCTTAGCCAGCAGAGAGATGAGACTGTGTCCGCTTTTGGATTTATCACCATATTTGAAAGCCATGTGAGGAATAAGAGTAAAATTTCTTTCTCCAAGTCACAGTTGGGCAAAGTACTTAAGCACCTCAATGTGCATTTAAGTGCTTTGTGGAGGTCTCCAGTTTGGATCCTGTTTATTTTTTAAGCTATAAGCGTATAAACTTAAATTTGAAAAGCTGTTTGAAGAAGTGACATTAAAATCATTAGTGACATTCTCCTTTTAATTCACCACTCTTCTCTTTCTAGATACTATTCCCAGTAGTAGGAATAAAGTCACTAGGACTGGACTTTGCATTTAAGTATCTTAAGGACTGAACTTTGTATCACGCTATTTGCTGGAGGGACTGAGAGCAGAGATGCCAAAATAAAGTTGTCAGGAGCAAGTGATGATGCTCCTTCCCACAGTAAAAGCTTCAGACCCCAATCATTCTGCTCTGAGCCTAAAGTGAATTTCCTCTTTATTTCAGCATTCCCTAATTGCATTTTATAAAATCAGTTTGTCACTTTGTCATTAACCCAGGTTCAATATGGCTTTCAGAAGAGTAATTTCCTTTCAAATGGCTGGACAGTGCACTTTGGTTTGTACTTAGTCTGGGCTTGTTCCTGTTTGGTAGGTTTGTGATACAAAAGCCAAAATACACAAGTCTTGATCATTTGGCAAACAACTTGGGCAGAACTGTGTATTTTGTATGGAGGGGTTGTGCAGCTGCATGGGGTTTGTTTTCCAGTAGATGAAAGTAGCAAGAGCTTCCATCAGAGTCAACAAGCAAAGGAAGATCAGTACCCATCGTGCTAGCACAGAGATGTATACAGGGCTTTTTAATTGGTAGCCAGAGTTGGTACCATTGAAAGAAGTCTAGAAGAAGGAAGGAAAAAACCTGAAAGGAGCAGTTAAACCAAAATGTTTCTCAACCATATTTTCTCCAAGGACATATTCTGATTGGGAAGAGACGTCTCAACAAGTGCTGGTCTGATAAGAAGGAGATGCTGGGGCTCCATCTTCTTTTTCTTTTTACTAAAAGTGTATGCTTTCAGGGAAAATCTGCTCATTACAAGGAAAAAAAACCCCAACACCCTCAACCTTTGACTGTAGGAATACCGCAACATTCTGGCCAAAACCTAAAATATTTCAGTTGGAAATGCTGCCAGGGTATCAGAGTAAAAGTTCTTTGAAACCCCAATGAGTGTGGGCTTTGCCTCCTGTGAGACGATACCTCCCATGAAATACCACATTTTGGGGCCTCTGGGATTCTTCATTTCTACCCTGCAAGGCTATTGACTGAAGCATTTTGGTATTTATAACTTTTACATTTCCACAAGAATGAAAACCTGCTCGACAAGAAAAGCAATGCATTTTTCTCTTAAAAACACTCTAACTCTTCCAGTTAATGGCAGAAGAGCAGCTTGAAGCCAATGCCACATCCTCAGGTATTCAGAGCTGCTGTAATTACATTGGTTTCACAGTCAAATTGTAGTCTATGAATATGCCTAAGCTGCAAAATTAGGATCTCTATATTGCATTACTATCAGAGATCAACTCAGGCCACCTGGATGTAGGATTAGGTTCAGACTTACCTGTTTTGAATTACTTTTTACTTGCTAATCATGTAATCATGGCATCAAAGTGCCTTCATTGTGGAATAGGATTCCACGTGATACATACTGTACAAACCCAAGGGTCTTCTGCCTGGTGGAGCATACAGCCTCAGAGCTGGTGTAAGTGAGAAGATAGAGATAGGGCAATGCCAAGTGAAAATGCTGGTTAGCAAATATACAAGGCGGGGAGAACAGCAGTCTTGCTGTTGATCTAGCTGGGTTGAGGATAGCTGCAGAGAGCTAATCTTCCTTCTTAAACTGGTAGAAAGGATAAATAAACCATTCAATGTCAAGAATGAGTTTACATGTCACTAAAATGAGCCTGAGGACCATGAGACACAAGAACCAGACTTTCAGCATGCCCCACATTCCTCCATGAGGAGACTTTTGAGCCTGAACCTTTCCTTGTGTCATTATCCTATGGTAAAACAGATTCTTCACCATGTGGCAGGGTTCACTGTCATCACTCCGGAGCATCAGGAACAAACTGCTGCAGCTGGTAGATAGACTGAAGAAATGGGGATTTAACCTTTCATGCTCTGTCTTCGGGTCTGCACTTCTTTGTTGTACAGAGGGTACAGCCAGGAGCTAATGGTGGGTTCATTTATTTTAGCCATTCCAGCCTGCATCTTCTGTCCAGCCTTTCTCATTTCCTTTATCCCGTACAGTTTGCCTTTGGGCCACCCAGAGCCACTTGGGGAATGGGTTTATCCCCATTTCTCCTCCTTGTATCCACTCCTTAGCGTGGGTCTTGCAGCAGTTGTGGACAGACTCAATAGAAATAAAGAGATCCAGAGAGTGAGCTGTGAACTTCGCAGCACACACTTAACATCTACCAGATCACCCCCCACGCAACATCAGGTGTTGCAATGACCCTGCACAGAGGTCTGTTCTGTTTGTTGTCATGCACCTCGTGAGGTGATGGCCATGTTTTGGTTACTACAGGGTTGAAGCCATCCTTGTAGATCCGCTACTTGATTATGGTGTGCACAGCTGTCTTTGGAAGAGCTCTGGGCACATGGCAGCATCAGTAGGACAAACATAAGATACATTTCTTTTTTAACAGTTTTTCTGTTTTCTGACATCTGCTTTTATTTACTCATTCCCATTTCTTTCTCCCTTTGCAGAATACTTGAGGAGTGAGACCGCCTTTCTAGAAGAGTTGGTGTTTGGAAGTGGAGATACCATTGAACTTTCCTGTAACACCCAAGGCTCTTCTGTGTCTGTTTTCTGGTTTAAAGATGGTATTGGGATTGCACCTACCAACAGAACTCATATTGGACAAAAACTGTTGAAGATAATCAATGTGTCATATGATGACTCGGGGCTGTACAGTTGCAAGCCAAGGCATTCCAATGAGGTCCTGGGAAACTTTACAGTCAGAGTTACAGGTACGTGCAGAAATACAGCTCTCTCAGTGACTTATCCTTATTTTTGTGCCTCCACATGTTCAGCACAGCTGGTGCTTAGTGGTCTTTGTCCGTACTTGGTAGGTCTCTACCTCCCTGGTGACTCCTGGCAGTGATTAGACTGACAAAAAAAAACAATGGAAGAATGCTTGCATGTCCATACCAAATGTTAAAGCTTGATGTTAATACTGAGAGAGACTTAGAAACGGTGCTAGTCAGATTAAACCCCAAATCCCCCTTAACACTCAAATAGATGCAATGCTACATGTGCCTTTGAAGTCTTTTGTGAGTGAGTGAACTGTGGCTCAGGGAGGTTAAGTGACTTTTCCCACTTTATGTGACAAATCAGTGGCAAAATTGCATGTAAAAGCTGGAGGTTCCTGAAAACTGTTTCTCTGCCATAGCTGATAAATCTCTTCCCTCCATTCCAGTTCTCACAAATTACTAGTTTGTTTCTGAAGTAGTTTATCTGTAAGCTGTGTATGGCCCAAGTATGTGGCTCCTCAAAGGTACCTGTTGGAATTGTTACATTGCAAACAAGTACTGTGTTAGGAAAGCACATGCTGTCATTTGCTGGGCCATGTTTTCCATGAGTAGGACAGAACAGCTACAAGCTGTCCAAGCCTGGATCACTGAACAGAATGTGCCAGAAAAGCCTGTTGTTCCCAGAGAGCTCCTGGCTAGCGCTAAGATTGTCTCTGTGATTTCAGACCGCTGCATTGGTAAATGGGTTCTCATCACTGAGCAGATAGAAAGCCTCCTGATCACACAGATTAAAAGCCTGAATTTTCAGAACTAACCCGTTAGATCTAAGGTTTTGAAAACTGTCTTTTGCCCTTCAACTGCTGGAGCTTTTTCAAAGCATCCCTGAGCAGGAGGTCCTTGCCTTCGAAAGTTGAGTTCCCTCAAAAAGTGAGGGGCTCTGTCTGAAAACCAAACACGGAGATGTTTGTGATTGTCAATCACATCTATTCCATAAAGGGCTTTCTTGTGCCAGAGATAGGAGTTTGTGTGAGAGAATCAAACTATCATGAGAATAAAAGCTCATTTCAGTGAGCCTCCACCAACATCTGCTTTTCATTGAATGTTACTGGAGATTGCTGTGAATGCTTCAAGGTCATATCAATTAACTGGTTAAAGGAGTATTTGGCCCTTGAAAGGCTTCCTTTAACTAGGTACGATTATTGGAACTATCCAAGCAACTGCAGGTTGTTAGAAACGTTACTCTCTCTTCTTTTTTTAAGTGACATTTAAATGCTTTTGAGTTCAAGGGGCAGCAGGGAGGCAGAAGAGGGCAGCTGGTTACCCGCTCAAATGAAACAGCTGCCAGCCCCAAAAGTTTGTAAAGTGAGAAACTGTTTTTAATAGTGGAAGGGTTGATAATCCTCTGCTTTTTAAAAGTTTAAGCCCCTGTGTTTTTCCTCTTCGCTAATAATAGCTAATAACAGCTTAAGAACAAGCGAGTAACCTGAACCTGCTTTCTGACAGCATTATGAGTCTTTGATTCTATTAGCCCACTGTCATTACCACCAAAGTGCTGGTAATGTGGGAGTCTCCGTTTTAGCTGTCAGCAGCACTTGTTTTAAACTTTGAAGCCCTGCTTTATGTGGCAATAGTGGCGCCTCTCATATGCGCAGATATTTCTTCATAATTAGTATTGATTGCATTGAGGAGATGAGATTGTTATCAGAGGTTTGTGGTTTGTGTTCCCAATTCTTAAAGGTGACGCCAGCGATCAGCGCAGGTATCCGGTTGGGTGTTTATGTGAGTGTCTGATGTTTGGGGCTGGAGTTGTTCTCTGCATTAAACTGGTTTAAATCTGTACTAACAATCTGGAATTGCTCTGATGTGTATTCTTAAATGAGCAAAACTAGGATGGGTGTATTCAGAATTAGCTGGTACACACATTAGTCCCATTTTGAGACGCGCGTCCAGATTTTAGGAGCAGATCAGGATTTTCCTATGTGGAGCTCTGAGTTTTGAGCCTGCAACAAATTGGCTCTTCCACAGTGACTCTCAGTGTGTACAGTGATATGCTTGATGCTGAAGGTAGAGCAACGAGATGTTGAAGTTCACATTTTAAGGTTGAAAACCAGGTTGATTAATAGGAGGGCTTGATCTCTTTAAAGTGCCTCTCTTGACAGACATGGGCTTGCGTGTTCTGCTAGCTTACAGAAAGAAACATACTGTCCTTTTAACACCTGAGCCCTTGAAGAGGATCACAAATAGAGACTGCATGCACAAACTGATCTCCAGCCCTGCTGGCAGAAGCTCCATTTCTGCAACCATTTCATGCCTGGAACAGCCTTTGGATTTAGTGGCTGAGCAGCACGTCTGTGACGAGCATGAACCGCAGGCTGGTACCAGTGGAAAAAGCTTTCAGAATATCAAAGACTGAACTATTCGAAACAGCTGACTAAAAAAATTAAGCCTTTTTCCATTCATAATTAAAGGTCTTTTGGGAATAGCGTCTAGCAGTTCTTGTTGATGCCACTACTTGTCAATGTCTGACAATGGGTTTACTATTTTAGTAAATGATTGATGAATAGCTTAGAAATTTTCAGTCACCTTCTGAAAAAGGTGATGTTTTAGTAACCTGAACAGGACAGTAGCTCTAAACATGGGATATTTGGTCTTAAATCCTAAGCTGCGCCTCCCACCTGAAATGTGAACAGGGATAAAGTCTCTTCCTTCAGCCTTGTATCTGAATTGGGTTAAAAATTGATTTAGCTCCTCTGGCCATGATTGGTTTGTTGAAAAGCAGAAGTAAATGATAATCACAAGTTAATATATGGATAACCAAATCCGAGAGTGCAGGGCTGAGAATGTGCTGGTTTCTCTGTCAGTGCTGGTGGGGATTTGGCTCCATTTCTGTCCTCACCAGGACTTGAGTAAACCTGCTGGTTCAGCCAAAACTCCTAAACATCCACTTCACTTTCAGCAAGCCCCGTGGCATTTCCCTGGTTCTGCTGCCAGCAGGACCTCAGCTGGGGATTTGCAGTTAGATGCATGCTGCAAGTCTTCCTTCAGACTTTGCCAAGGAGAAGGTGCAAAGCCCAGTGCACCACTACAGCCTGTAGAGATGGTTCCTGTGTTACTTCCTCCTGTAGATGGTGAATATGTCTGGAAAATCCTTTCAGATTCTGCAGAAAAATGGTATTTGTTGTTAACCTTTCCCTTACCTTTCGGTTTTTCTCTCTCTGTCTTCCCCCTTTCCACCTTCCTCTCCCCTTATTTTTACCTCCACTGAGCTGGTCAGAGAACAGCAGAAAACTCAAGTGCATCTTGAAATGAAAGGAGGTTCTGCCTGGCTTGGGCTGAAGTAGTGCTTTACGTTTCTGGCCACATGTTGAAGACTCAGAGTTTCCTGTTTTCTGGTGTTTAAGGCCAAGTTCTTTCACCACTGTCTCAGAATATAAAGGCTGCTGGATTGCTAGCATTTTGCCTTTATTTAGAAAAGACATTCCTGGAGATTATATGAAGTCAGTGGTGCTAAATCTTCCAGACACTGAATTGTACTAAATCGTGTAAACTAAGTCAAACACTAAGCTGCTATTTGATAATGGGATTTTCATTTACAGTAGTCATTTGTTTGGGGGGGAAGAGGGACTGAGACTTCATTGTGGACAGCTTGGAGAAGGTGAGATGTTAGACCATATTAAGAGAAACAAATCAGGATGTTTTGGTGAGATGCAGATGTTAACCTGTAATCAGTTACTGCCTTGAGGTGCTTTTGTAGAAGGAATATAACTGGAGGGAACTGCTCATGGAGTAGCCATCAAAACATCAGTTGAGAGAGAGGTTAGGTTGCAAGGGGAGGTCTTAAAAGCTTTAGTCTGAATGGCTGAGCAAGGAGTTAATAAAGGGAGATGTGGCAGGGGTGTATCGAGGTATAGGAAAAATGCAAGGAAAGTGAATTAGAAATGCTGACCTGTCATTTTGAGACTCGGTGGAATAAAATGTCTTTAGAGTGAATGCTGGAGGGGAAAAAAAGTAGGAGAGCTTTGTTCTGCAGAAAGAAACTTCCCCTCTTGGAATTGCTTTTGTATTTGTGAGAAGAGCACTTGACACAGGGAGAAGCGTTTGGCATTGGACCCTGGTCTCTGGTGGCAGAACACTGGCAAACTCATGACACCTCTCTCCCAGTTCAGAAAGCTCCTGGCCAGTTGACCATCCCAGCAGCATGGGAAGGATGGGCTGGTGGAGCTGCAAGAAGGCTGACTCATCATTGGAGTGTCCTCCATTTCTGGAGCCCACCATGGCACCAACAACCTTGTCGAGCACGGTGTTCCTACATGCCATCCTCTCTCTGCTTCACTTCTTTCTCCTTGTCTTCCTAGATTCCCCTTCATCGGGTGATGATGAAGATGATGATGACGAGTCAGAAGATACAGGTAATTTGTTTTTCTGGCATACAGAGGCCTTTTCTTTCAAAGCAGTGTGGCTCCCAAGTGGAGCAGCTCATCCAGATGTTCACCTGGTTAGACAGATGCTCTTTCTCTGTGTTGAAATAAGTGGCTGTGGGGTGGTACCATGATGATGCTTATCTAAAAAGTTAGAAATAGCGGTCAGAGTGGTACTGCTGCTGTAAGTAACATCCAGCAGCAGCAGTAGTGTGGTTTGTTTTGAGACCTGATTCTGCTAATCTGACTCGATGAGCTGGTGTTTATAAATTCTCCTTGAATGTAAATCTCCAGACATTATCTTTTTTATCTTCACTGACTTTACACCAATTTTACACCACAGCAAAGCTTCACCTGCTTAATTTTCAGCTGGTTTGATTCTGGTCCTTACCAGCATCTTGGCTGGAGTCAGAGCATAAAATTTAAACTATGCAAGAGCCGGATTTACTGATGCTGTAGGCAGGAGCAACCCCTTTGCCTTCACTGCCTTTTTCTTTTGCTCACATAGGAAAGGGAGCTCCAGGACAGAGCCTCTCAGTGCTTTTACTCTGAATCTCTTTCAGTCCCAGTGCTTGTTTCTTTAAGCGCAATAGCATTAATCAGGATCATTACATGCTTCAGAAGCGTTAGTGTGGTGTTTTATTATGCTCTTTATATTTCTGCAAAGTGAGCTGCCTGTATGTGTTTTCAATAAATAAATGTCTTGCATTTGAGCTCCCAATCAGCTATGTACATTGGCAGAAGTTCAACATGACTGGAAAATTTCTGCTGCCCATAGCATTGGACATGCAGGACTCTTTAAAACAGGTCTCCTACTGTAATAAATTCATAGCACATAGCTGTGTTGTCCAGTGTGTGGACAGCAGTGGTGAGTTACGGTGCCAGGCGACCCATCAGAAGCAGTTAGTGGTTTTCTTATGGCTTCTAATTAAGGGCTGGATTCTGCAAGGTGACGGGCGCCTTTGCAGAGGTGCTCAGTGCTCCTGATGCCTGCTGAAGCCTGGTAGAGGCATGGGGAGGGTCAGGTTTGGTCCTGCAGGATTTGTTCCTGCTGCGGAACAGGTTCTGGTAAGCACAATTAATTGTTCTGTACTTTTTATTATGTAGTTTGTAGTAAACTCTATCTCTTAGCGACAGATATCAAAAACCATCAGCTGGTTTACGGTACAGAGAGACATGGTTTTCTCCGCTGAAAAGGAAAACACACGTTTCACCACATGTATTTATAGCCTGTATTCTGGGTCTTCTTGACTTCGAGACTGTCTCTGTTTTTAGACCTGAAGGTAACAGCTTGTCTTTGCTTAAAGGTCTTCTTATAAAAAGTTGGATTCTCTTCTGCTTTAAAAATGGTTCATCAGCTTAACTTGCCAGCGTGGTGAAGCCTCATGGCATGTCATGACATGGATGTGCTTTATGTTGCTTTGTTTGACGTCAAACCCTCCACTTAAACTTCTTCTCTTGAGTCTGGGGAGCTGTGTTATTAACCCTGACACCACCACTGTGGGACAGTCCACAGGGGCTGCAGGACCATCCTGGGCACATGGGTATAGCCAGTGCCATGTCCTATGGACAGCCCAAAGACCTATGTCCTCCATCTCATGTGGCAAAAAGATAACCTAGTAATGGGATGTATGGGCCTCTGCTTGGCCATCAGACATAACCATGGTCAGTAGTTAGAGGAGTGAAGGCAATAAACATGCTTTTATGCAGAAGAAAAATGTAACCAATAGTTGTTCATATTTAAGGGGAGGTAATCTGTCAAGGACTGGCTCATTGCCTTTTGCCATATTGCATGTCACTGAATAAAAACTTTGTCTCCTAGCTAGCCCCTTGTAATGATAAGTTAATTTTCTGCTTTAATTGTGTTGTTCAGGAGAGTTTCTTATCCTCCTGTCTATAGAGAAGAGCTTGGAGAGCTGATTCCAATAGCCTGATGAGTTTAAAGCTAATCTTGTTAATCTGGGGAAGTTTGACCCAGAAGTGTTGATTAACTTGAGCTGGAAATAGCAAAGCAAGAGAGAGAGGAAATCTGTCTTAAAAAAAAATCACTATTTGGTGCAAAACCTCTTGGAGAGCACATAGGCCCTCCACGTGGAGTGCCCTGCTCTGCTCACCCTCCTTCAAGCATCCTCTCTGAAGGGCAGCATAGAAACAGGGCATCCCTTAGGGGTGGGCAGCAGAAAAGAAGAAAGAGGAACTTGAGCAGCTTCAAATCATTGGCGCGTTTGTTGCAGCCTTGTCACAAACCACGCTCCGCCTTTGCAGAAAGAGGCTTTCCAATCCCTCTGTTCTCTACAGCTGTATTTCCTGGCCCCGAAACAAAAACAAAACACCCTTTTCACACACTGCTCTTCTGCCCCAGTGCTCCCTACCCGCCTGTATCTGTTTGTTTGGAGCCCCCGCTGCGTAGCCCCAGCACCTTCAAAGAGCCCCTATAATCTCCAATTAAATCTGGCTGTGTACTCAGAGGCGTCAGCTGGGGAAATTACACAATTAGGGTTGATCCTGTCTGCCACAGAATTTTGTGGCAGCTCCTAATTGCTAAATGAGTGCTCGGCTGTATTAATTATTCCAAGTATCCCTCATCTTTTTTTAATTGGTCATTCCAGTCGGATGGGTGGCCGGTGTCTTTAACAAACAAAACGGACTGTGTTGGGTTTGGTGTTTGATGATGGGAAAGAGCCAGTGATAATGTTTTTCAGGTCCCTTTTCTTTTCACACCTGCACATGCAAAATCACTGCTTGTAATTAATTTAGAGAGAACGGGTCTAAAAACCTTTCCTGTCTTTCATCCTTCCTCCTTTCTCGCTGCTGAAACTCTCTGGAGCTTTGCAAGCGTTGCTTGAAAAGAAGAGTTAGCAACATTTTCACCCCCTTAAAAAGTGGTAATGAAAGGACTCTGGGGGCACAGTAAACCGAAAGCAGTGATGTTTTGTTCACTGCTCCTGTAAGTGAGAACAAAGGCACTGTTTTCAATGCACAGACACTTTCTTCCAGTTCCAGTTTGACTTGAGAGTGATGCTCTGATTGTTTGAAGCTTGGCACATCAATCCAGGGATGCCCAGCTCTGGCAAGCCCTGAGTTGCATGGAAGAGCACCCAAATGAAGGGAAGGCACTTGGGGAAGAAGCAGCATCTAATTGCAGGAGAGGGGAGTGGATCCTGCCTTTGCTCCATATGGAGAATATCCCCAGCTGGAAACTTTCCTGCTCCTCTGTGATGCCTGATGGCAAAATCCCTCTTGGCTTCAGTGACAACATTTGCAGCCAGTAGGTTGATCGGACTCCTGTGAGATTCAAGCTCATCTTTTCAGTGAGAAAACGTAGTGAAACCTCACCCTGCAGCATACGCAGGCAGTGTGGAAAGGGCAAGGCTCCCAAAAAGCACAGCACAAGGAGAAGCACAGTCCTGGTGGGGCGGCTGTGTGATCTAGTTACATCCCCATGCCCGGGTGAGTGTCACTGACACCATAAAATGGGATTTATTGTAGGCAGATATGTTAATCAAACAACAAACAGCAGGTTATTTGGCTGCCCTTAGCAGCAGAGAAGAGGGGCTTTTCCATCCGAGCCTGGCCTTTCCCTGAACTCCATCCTGTTTAGCTCCGTTAACCTCCTGTAAAGTCTCCGGGAAATCAGGGTGAGTTGCCAAAAGGAAGTTGGGCTAGAAAATAGCCCATGTTTCAGAAACCTAGGACCAGATGTCTCCCAACATGGTTTCTGCAGCTCTCTCCTCTTCAGGCTTCCCAACACCACCCCACCTCCTCCAGATTCACCCCCCTGCTGCTGCCTGGGCTTTCACCCAACGTTTACTTGGTTTCTTTTAATTCGTTTCTTGCTCCTTTTCCCAATGTGTGTCATAGCAGCATCTTCCGTTACCATCAAGACCTGCTCTTGCTTTATGGCTTGCACCCACTCTTCTAGCATTTTTTGGAATGCTCCCCATTCTTGTGCAGTTCTACCAATATTTTAAGCTCAGATGTTGGAAGATAGATGGCAACATGATGTCCAGCTTTATTTTAGCCCACATTACCGCGTAGCATTTGAGGGCCTTTCTGGATGAGCTGTGTGTTCACAGCAAAGTTTGTAGAGGGATTTTGCAGGAGCATGGGAATTGCAGGGATTCCTCTTTCTGATTGTTTGTGCCAGCAGTACTCCTGTTTCAGTGCCACCCTGGCAAGAAGAGGGTGAAAGCAGATGAGACATGAGAACAATGTTCCCAGCAGGGCCATCTCCAGCAAATGGAGGGCCTCCTGAATGTAGCTTTTGATATTCCTCATGGCTAGGTGGGCTTTACAAGGAGCCATGGGAAGACAGGGCCATGTGGAGGAGCTAAAAATCAATAGG
This sequence comes from Psittacus erithacus, assembly GCA_009867235.2. NCBI lineage: Eukaryota > Metazoa > Chordata > Aves > Psittaciformes > Psittacidae > Psittacus > Psittacus erithacus. The sequence continues at coordinate 107,155 of WYDI02024858.1, read as the reverse complement.
TGCATGGATTGCTTTAGCTAAGCTGTGTGACCTTGCCTGCAAAATCCTTGGAGCTGAAATGCAGCAGGAGCCTGCATGGGGACGCAGGGTACTTAGACCAAGGTGGGGTCATCACTGACTTACCTGGAATGGCAAAGGGATGGGTCTTGTGGAGCCAAACACATTGAGGCTAAGTTAATCAGGGAGTGCTGGAGAAAGAGAACAGCTCAGGTGAATCGCAAAGGGATGCAGCAAGAAGGAAAACTTTGTACTCCCCTGTCATCAAGGGGGAGGGGGTTGCAGAGGCTTCAGAGTAGCACTGAGGTGGGGCTGTAATGCTGGGTGGTGAGCATCTCCTGAGCATCATCACTGCTGCAGGAGAAGTCAGCACTGATGCTTTCTCAACAGCTTTGGTGGCCATCATGTTCTCCATAGCAGCTACTGAAGGCCCATCACCTTCAGTTTGTCTTGGCCAGAAGCACACAGGTGTCTCGGTGGGTTTGGGTACTCTTGTGTCTGTGAGTGCTTCCTTCCCATCCGGAGGAGATAGCCAGTTACGATCCTTGGCTTCCTCTTCGCTGCTTTGCAGCCCAAATGCTGTTTGCCCCCATCTCCCTTTGGCCTTGGTGTGTAGCACAGAGCTGGGGGGACTGGATGTGACCTTCCGTGTGAGGGGAAGCACCCCACATGCAGCTCTGCAGTGTTTCCTTAAGCAGAAATGAAAGCTTGGGAGGCTTTTAAAAAACCTTTCTCTTTCTTTCTTCCCAGTATAATGAGTTTGCTGCTGCCTTAATTTGGAGTTAATATGTAATGTTTGTAACGTAGCCAAGAAACATCACTGTTCTTGAGGCAGATTATAAAAAGTATCTCATGCTAACACTGGTGTTTTAGAACAACTTATCCCTGTTCAAAGGTAACATGAATCTTTAAAACTAAAATCGCTTGTACTTATGGAACATAAACATGATAAACCAGTTTGGCACTGGCTGGTTTTCTTCTTTCCTTCCCTTAAGGAGGCTACATTTGTGCTCACTGAGACGCAGAGTTTTCCAGTGCACTCAGCTAACGCTTTTTCCCTGCTCCCTTGCTGGCCCATTAACGTGTTTTTGCAGTTCTGACATCTTTCTGTTGTTCATGCTTCTTGGCTACCATTGTTCCCAAAGGTGCATCTGTATCTTCTAAAACACTGAGGCTCAACTCTCATCCTGATCTGGGATAATTCTACCTGTTGATTTAAAAGCAGCTACTTTAGATTTACACTGGCATTACTGGGACAAAGACCTGGTCATGAACCTTTCATCACAAACCTAAAGTGCAAACACCCTGCCTACGTCTATGAGAGTCATTTAGCTGGAAAGCATTTCTGTGCCATTTATCTTAACCGCAGCAGGTAGCAATTTAACTGTCACTCCGCACATGCCAAAGCCTCCTCAAATGCATCAGCTCACCAGCTGATATCCTCTGTGGCAGAAACGGGCCTGTGTGACTTGGTTTTTCCTTCCTCAGGTGTCCCCTTCTGGACCCGGCCAGATAAGATGGAGAAGAAGCTGCTGGCAGTTCCTGCCGCCAACACCGTTCGCTTCCGATGTCCGGCTGGTGGAAATCCAACCCCTTCCATCTACTGGCTGAAAAATGGCAAGGAGTTCAAAGGAGAGCATAGGATTGGGGGCATCAAGGTAAGGCCTTGGCTTGGATCTCTTTTATCCGCGGTTTCCTACCAGTAGAAAATTGTATTTCACAGGAATTAGTGTTGGTACATATGAGAACACATGTGTGGGGATGGAGGGGGGATGTTTCTTGCAGCCTTAGCAATTGCTTGACACCAAAGCGTTAAAAATGCCTGCTGTCCCTTGGGATTGAAGACTAATTCCTTCTGGGTTCGTCTACAGTGATTGCTCAGTGAATAGGTAAAAAGGAGGCTGGGTTTATGGTTGTGTTGTGGGCAGTGATGAGAAAGCAGGAGCACAAACTTATGTCCTAACTTCTGGAGATCAGCCCAGTGCGTTGAGACATAGCTACTCCCAGCTTTCCAGGCTTTCGACGAAAACTGACACGGCATCCCTTGAAGGTGTAGGAGGACCTCACCAAAGAGCTGGGCCATGGTGCTGGTGATCATTAACATTCTTGTGGTATAAATCACTGACCCTTGGTCAAGTGTTGGAATCCCTTGTAGCCAGAGTAATAGCATCTGCTCCTTGGCTGCTTTTTTTTCTCCCTCCTTGCTTTTATCAGGAGATGTTCTGGAAAATGCTCTGGCTCATGTTTATAGATAGAGCTAAGGGATACAAAAACCCACAGCACTCAAATGATTTGATTAGCCAGAAGTTTCTGTGCTACTGGGTGTGACAAATTGTGGCAGGATTTTAACAGGAAAATCAGTTCTTTGATTTTGTTATCGTTGTTATTACTTTGTCCCTTGAGGTCACAGTCAGGCTCCTTTATGGCTCTATTTGGGAAGAATAAAACTGGCCGCAGCTAATTATAACAAAAATCAGTATAGAAAGAAGGACTCCTGAGCAGTGATTTTTACCTGCACTCGGTCAGCCCTGGCATATCCCCGGGCTATAGTAAGGAAAGAGAGTGATTTTTAACAAGGCACCTTCATCATTACTCTGAATAGCTGTGTGCTGATGCCTACCACATCTGTAGCATTTTGGAAGGCAGCTAGGCATGCAAAGTGTGCTGGGCTCCAGAAACCAGAAAAGGATTCAAAAGTCTTCCTTCCCCACAGTTTTGGGCTGTTTCTTTCCTGTTAGCTCAGACCTGTTCCTGAAAGAGCCTTTTGTGATTGCTTCAGTGAAGCCTTTGAAGCTCCCTCCTCAGTCTTTTCCCTGCTCCAGCCTGGATGAGGCTGAGGACACGCTCGGCTTTGGATCTTCTGGAAAGTTAAGGAGGGAAAAGAAGTGGGGAAGCAACTCCTGTGGGTAAACAGCCTTCCAGCAGATAGCAGTCACAAAGCCCAGGCATCTTTTACTAATTGCAGGCAGCGAGGATCATCCTGAAGTGTTTTCAGGCTTGCGTGTGCCGATCGAATGGCTTTTTACAAAACTATGTGACATCAGCTGCACTAAATTATGCTTGCAGAATCAAACCTAAAGCTGAAAGCAATTCCTCATCCCACTTCCCAGTGGTTTTAATCTATCGTTGAGTTTAAATTGACACATTTCATCCTCTGCAGCACAGTAGTGAGTCTTTGGCATCGCTGTGCTTTGTTTCTCTAGGGGCACCTTCAGCAGCAAGCTGATGCTTAAAAGAGCTATTGAAGGCAATGTCAGACCAATTACAGCAAGATTGGTTTAAGCTCTCTATCTGTCTAGGTGTTGTTCTTTGTCCTTTTCTTAATATAAAGACATCTTTCTCTCTCTGTAAATTTCCTTCCCTTACTTGCTTGTTTTTACTCTTGAGCCGGGGTTAGATGTAAGTAGTCTAATGTAAATCTCATCCAGTGTAAATATACTGATAGATATCAGCTGAGATTTGAACAAGAAAAAGAAATTGAAAACCTGCTCAGTATCTCATGCATTTAAGATTTAAATTCCTCGTTACACCTTATCTTCATAACAGGATTAGGCAGCTTGAAAAGAATGGACAAGATCCAGATTTGGCAGAGTTTGGTTGGTTTACTTCACCTCAAGATCTGGTCTTAACCCAGAAATCCTTGAGCTGAGATTGCTCTCATTTGTTTTCAGTGTTTGGAAGAGTTTCAGTGTTGATTGTAAAAGGTCTGTGGTCACCAGATGAAAGCAGACCACTCTTCCACTTCTGCTTCTTGCAAACTGGATTTAGGTCTGTGTGACTGCCTGGTGTAAAGCCTGGAAGGGAGAAGGGCGAGTGTTGAAAACATGAAGTGCAGGCTAACCTAGTTCTGTTACAGTTCATCCTTAACTGATAAAGACAAGAAATTCATATGACTTATCATATGAAATTTCCCAAAGAGCATTAATGGTTAAATCCGTGTTGGAATCTCTAATATCGTAAGCCTGTGTTAAATGACCCTAGAAGGGAAGATTGAGGGGGAGGGGAGATAGAGGATTATCCCTTCCCCAGACCATTGCGCTGACTTGCATACCAGTCTGGCAAACACAGGCTGAGGTTCCAAGTGTGTCTGCAAGTGTTAGTTTCACAGGAGCCAAGAATGACAACACCAGATAAACCAGAGGGATTTCCAGTATTTCACCCAATTGATTAATGCCTGCACAAAGTCACTCCATGTTTCTAATGTTCTGTTGATTGTGGTGACTGTCCTAACTTGTGAATGCCCCTTTTTATTATCCTTTAACTCTAGATGCCAGTCTCAAACTAAAAACACCCAGAACAAACCAACAAATAAAAGAAGCTTCTTGCTTCTATAAGAGTTTCCAAACAGGTTCTGTCCCGTAAGTCTGTGCCCCCCAGGTTTCCCTCTCTGTTCAGAGTCCAAAGTCCCTATCACAAACCTGGCAGTGAGAAGGGCTTTGAAAATGTTATAAAAGCATCTTTGAAAGTGCATCCTGAGTAAAACACCTAATTTGGACCTGATTTTATAACACAGGTCAGACTAGGGAGTCGTCCATGTACCTGGAGCCCCAGTTCTTTGGAGTAGCTCCTAGGGGTTCCAGACACAAGTGCTTTGCAATGCTGAAAAGTGGGTTAGAAAAAGTCTTTTAGGCACAACTATGAGACAAGCCAGTATGGAAATAAGGCACAGAGCAGCCACAAATTTGCATTGAAACTTCCTTGACAGTCTGGTATGTTCAGCTGTGAACTCAGGGTCCAGGTTCTCTGTTCTCAGAGCTCCTTTTACCCTGTAATTGCCATGCTGTTACAGACGTGCACCAAGTCAGATGCTGCATTACAAAAAATGGAATGTTGGTTCTGCACTGAGCTCCATTTGTGCTGTCCTGGGTGGGCAAAGGGTGCAGTCAGACCTGACCAAACATCTGCAATAACCAGGATTTCTGTACAGACTTTGCCACAGCCTCCTATTTCCTATAACCTGAAATTAAATGCTGTATTCAGCAGTCTCTGAAAAGGGGGGTGCTGAGCAGTGCTGTTCTCAGGGAAGCAGAGATTTATAAAGCTCTGTTAAAATGACTTCTGCTTGCCTATCTTGCAACTAAGCTGTCTAGTCATAGAATCACAGAATGGTTTGGGTTGGAAAGGACCTTAAGATCATCTAGTTCCAGCCCCCCTGCCATGGGGCAGGGACGCCTCACACTTCTATGACTTTTAAACATTCTCTTTGTAAAATTCTGGCTTTAATTGTGACTTGGCCCTTTAAAGGAAAGCATGTGGATGCAATTTATGTGTAGCTAAGGAGGTTAAATGACTTCATATTAGAGTTCACCTGCTGCAGCAAGAAAACTCCAGGAGCAATTACACCCTTGTTTTTTCCATCACCCCTTGACAGTCTGTAGCACAGCATTATTGTAATCTCCTGCTTCTGTGTCCTTGGAGTCACCTTCAAAATGTTTAGTGAAGTTAGGTGTTCTGGTTGGGGCAGCCGAAGGCATTAAATTAATATCTAGAGATTTGGAGAACTTTTGTATGCTATGCATCCTAAAATCATCTTCATTACTGTTGGGTGCTTTCTGTATTAATTCAAGATTTGCTTTCCATATCCATTATATCCTTTATACTCATTAGAAACAAATGTTCTAGCTGGGATCACAGAGCAGCCGGTCAGAGTGGAGACATGGGTTGTGCTTTCCTTTCTGCTACTGAGCAGCTAACAACTCTGGACCTGAGCCACATCCAGAAAACCAAGCAGTATAAAACCTGGTGCCAAAATAGAAGGGCTGACCAAGCATCCTAGGGACCAGACTAGAGGCTGGACATATTTTCTCCTGTTCTTTATAGGGAATTTAGGGAACTAACTCAGTTGTAGACACTCATTTCTGCTCAGACTGATGCCATGACCTGTTGCTTCCAAAGCGCACATCTTTAAAATATATTATAGATGCAGTAGTGAATATGATTTTTGTTTGTAGTCATCTTATGGGTTATATGTAGCGGTTGGTAAAGGTCTGCAGATGAGAGTACAATATTTTGAGCTGACAAAGTCTCTGGACCAGAGTGGTCTGGCAGAGGGGACCAGCAGATCAGAGTTAGCTGATGCTTTCTGTATTCTAATGAGAGGTGCCACATTCAGCTGGTTTCATTATTGTCATTGTGGAAGCATCAACAAATCACCTTGCAATCTCAGTGTGTTTTGCTGTGTTGCCCTGTTCCTGCCTTGGTCTTAATTCCTTTTCACATTAAGCCTTTAATGACCCTTGAGATGGGTCCTTGTGATGTTCAGGCCTATTCTGGGGTCCATTCATGCTGGCCAAGTATGTAGAAGCTCACTGATTGTTCACTGATTTGAATAGTCTGGTGGTGATGGTACTTGACCGCAAGCTTGACGGTTTAATTTCTTCTTCTAGTTGCGACACCAGCAGTGGAGCTTGGTGATGGAAAGTGTTGTGCCATCAGATCGAGGAAATTACACCTGTGTTGTGGAGAACAAATACGGCAACATTAGGCACACGTACCAGCTTGATGTATTAGGTGAGATTTCACTGTTTTCCTTCAACAGCTGAGTGTGTGATTGGATATGGGAAATAGGAGCCTGGTTTCTTTCCCAAAATGCTGGATCATGTGTCTTCTAAAACCGACAACAAGCTTCCTTTGGGCCAACAATTCAGCCTCATACATGTGATCAATAAATTACTTAGGTGGTCTACAAAGGAGCCAGAGAAGGAATGGCAGGGCTGAGATGCCTCCTGCATTCCTGGGTGGTTCTTCCCTGTTTGGCTTGAGAAGCACTGGGTAGAGTGATGGCCAGAACACCTTTGGGGGTCAGTCCCAGTCTTCACCTTCTTTGCTGAAAGGGCAGGAGATGAAGGGTTCAGAGAAGAATCCATGCTGGAAAAAGGACAAGTGAATTAGGATTTCCCTCTATTTTCTGTTTTTCAGAGAGGTCGCCCCACCGACCAATCCTGCAAGCAGGGCTCCCTGCCAACCAGACTGTGGTGGTAGGGAGCAATGTGGAGTTTCACTGCAAGGTCTACAGCGATGCCCAGCCTCACATCCAATGGCTGAAACATGTGGAAGTCAACGGCAGCAAATATGGCCCTGATGGGACGCCCTATGTCACGGTGCTGAAGGTTGGTGCACAGTCATTCTTCTCACCCTCAGGGCAGTCCTTCTTTAAGCCCACACAGTGGAATACTCTGCTTTTTGGAGGGGGTACAGCAAAAATGTCCTAAAGTCAATATTCCAGACTGTTCTGTATGCCAGGGATAACACAACTACTGTAGTGGCATAGATAGGCAAAGTAGTTGTAACAGCTGAGACAGCTGGGAGAAATGTAGCATAATGAAAGAGCTGTCAGATTGCGTTTGACCTGAAATTGTAAAAATAACCTTTTTTTACAGCTTCAATAAAGGTATTTTCAGCACTTACTAAAATAAAAGGCTCCCAACTAAAACACATTCTTTCGTTTTCATGTAAACACACTGTAGCGTGCACATACTAAATAATGCTGAACTACCAGCACCTGAGAGCCAAGATAGTCTTGTTCCAGCCACTAACATTTGTGAACATTGCCACTATCCTTTCTCAGAAAAGCCTTTATTGAGCAAAAACTCACTTAGTAAGACTTTACTTTGCTAAAATGCTGTCAGGAAAGGGAATTTCCAGATTACAGCCAGAACAAAGCCAGTGGGTCTGGTTTCCCCTCAACCTAGGTATATACAGAAAGTAGAGAATAGAGAGTGAAAAGCACATTTGACTTCTGAAATCCCTTTTTCTCTTTAAGTGTTTCAAGGCATTCTGTGTTGGTGTTTATTAAAATGTATAGGGCCAAATGGAGTTTTTCTGGCTCTGTGGTTATAGCTGAGAGGAGATTTTGTCCCTACAGTTTCTAGCTGAGGTTGTCCTGTGCATGGACATACCCCGTGCACATCCTGCTGCACGCACCCTCCGTCTCTTTGTATGAAGCTTAAAAAACACCCCACTTATCAGACATCATCTACAAAACTGTAACTCAGCCAGATACATAATAATAAAAGCCAGAGACCCTGGAAATAATTACACAGATTGAAATAACAGATTGGTTGGAAGAAATGGTTGGAGACCGTTCTTCAGGGTTGGCAACACGTGCTTCTCGCGAGTCGATAGAACTTTTTCTTTCCCCGCTGTCTCTCCAAATGTGTTTGAATTATGCATATTTGAATTTCCCCCCTGGTTTCACAGCCCAGTACCAAGCTCTGAATAGCTGCCTGTGTCACATGCCATCTAGTATAGTCTCCGGGCTCTGTGTGTGGTCCCCGTGGGATAAAGTGCTACCTTTTGGAAGTTTGCAGAGCCGCTGCGAACAGTGCCTTGTGTCACAAGCACAAGCTCCCATTTTACTGTGGCAAAGAACATATAAATAGTCTGTATAAATAGTGTTTTAAAATGAAGTTGGAGCAGCACTGGGGTGGCTAGGTAATTAGAATTGCCAAATACCTTCTCTTCTGTGAGCGGCAAAGGCTCCGCATTCCTCGAAGGGGAGCACAGGCAGGCGTTTGAAAGCACAAGTTTTGTTTGGTTTTATTTTTTTGCTGAATAGGACCAGCACACGTCTATTTACTACTTCTGGTTAATCAGGAATGCTTTGAATTGTATTAATGCCGGCATCAGCGCTGGGCCACGGAGCATTTCCATTTTGGGATGCATCTTTTGTGTGCTAGTACTGGGCCTCCGTGGAGCTGTGTCAGGCCCAGCTTTGCAGGGATTTGGTTTTTATGTGTGTGTGCTTGTATTTTAAAACTAAAGATCTGATAAAGTGATCTCACTGTCCTCTTGAGGCCAGCCTGTTGGCTTTATGGACTTGTTCCCCTTGTGCCACGCACTGCTGTTGTTTTGACTCAGCATCCTGGCGATGCTGCTGAAGCTGGGTGCTGTTAACAGCCCTTCCCTGCCTACAGCTGCTTTAGAAAAGGCTCCCTCCTGCCCAGTGCTGTGGTGCCTGCTGGGAGATAAGGCTTTTTTATCAGCCTGTCCTTCCCTCCTGCTTTCAGGAGATTTTGTGGAGTGTAGGAGCTGCTACGGGGCAGTTTATATATGGGGAGTATCCCAGTTTCCCTTGCAGCAAGGGGAACAGAGAAATGCCCAGCACATGCAGTTTCCCCCCTTACATCTAAATAGTGGGGGAGAAAAACCCAACCCAGTCCAGATGGACAAATTGAATGCTGTACTTTCAGGCCATTTTTTAACAGCCTGACAAAACCAAGCCATCACCTGCATCAGTCATTGAAAGCCTGGGCTAATTTGTGATCAAAGGAAACCCCTTTTTCTTTGCAGAAAAGCACTAAATGCATTCCAGTTACGGAGAGTGGGCTGGCAACACTGTGCCCAAGCTTTGTCAAAGGCGAAATTGTATGTTCTGCATTGAAACATGCCCGGTTTAATTATAAACAAGGCAGCAACAGCAGGCAGGCACGTTTCTCTGCTAGTCAGGACAGATAGACTTGCCAGCACATAAGCCTTAGAGATGAGATCAGGTCAAAACTGGTGGTGTTTGCCATCAGCCATGGACACTGGGGCTTCCTTTTGATGCCACCTGTGGGTTCAGTTCCTAATAACCTATTAGATCTGGCAGCCTTGTTGATTTTAGAGGGCTGCAAGTCATATTGGCAGGATCAGGCCTTGAAGGCACCAAGACTGGGCTGGAGAGACCAAAAATGAGAAGAGCAATTGGCTTATTTTCATTTCCAGAAGTGCAGTTGATAGTTTTCGTAGACTTCCCCTGGGCTCCTCCTGAGGCCACCCAAAGTGGTTGTGCATTTTCAACCAAAATAAAAACAACTGTTTGGTGTTTAGGGAAAAAACCTGATGTGCTGTTGTGGCAGCGTGGAAGAAGAGGAATGAAACCCTTGCTTAAGAGTCTGAAGTTCGTTTGATTTATGTGCACCACTTTATTTAGTAAAGAGGCTCCTATAAGCAGTGGAAAAAATTACAGCTAATTTCTGAAAGGCAAAGTCAGCAGTGAGTTTTCAGACCGCCACTGCTTATATTTTGTTTCCAAATTCTATTTTGGAATCTGATAATTGAAACAGTATTTGCTGAGCCGGGTTGCAAACACAAATCTCTGCCTAAGCCCATTCTCTGGTGCTCCTGTCTGCTGAGTTGTTATGAAACCGTAGGGCCTCTGCTGTCAGATGGAGAAGTGGGGAATTGGTCTGTCTGAAGGGAAGGGAGTTCACCTGCACGTGGTTTGGGGGCCAAATGCAACTCCTCTTCCTCACCCAGGTCCTGGGTTAGGTCTCTCACCATAGGGTGAGCAGGGGATGTTGCCACAGGTGAAAAGAAAATAGCCATGAATAGTCAATCCTAGCTGATATAGGTGTGATGAGGTATTGTTTGGTTTACTGAAGTTCAGGTTTCTGTCTATTCCTGCAGTCTTGGATCAGTAAAAACGCTGAAGCCGATGCTAACCTAAATCTGTTCAATGTGACAGAACAAGATGAAGGAGAATATCTGTGTAGAGCCAACAATTTCGTAGGCATAGCCGAAAAACCATTTTGGCTCCACATTCGCAAACCAAAACCAGGTAAACCACAGACTCTGTCCCAAGGCCCTGGCAACTGCAAGAATGAGCTATAACATTTTTAAGAAGCTAGTGATTAAAATTACTATTCATTTTGTATTATACCCTGTCAACTGACGCTGAATGGCTTGATCTTATTTTCTTGCTAATTTTTTTTAAACAAGAATGTGACGCCTATACAGCAATTGCCATGGAAAAATTCCCACAATAAAATGACTGTCAGATTTTGCTATCAACTCTTCATGCTTTTATTCCTTTCCCTTCTTCACAATTGAGTGCTGATAACAGAATTGCATGTTAATGACTGTTCAAGGCTCTGGAAACCCAAGCTGTTTGGAGATTTTCACCTGTAAAGCTGATACAATCACTTCTGTCCCTTGGAGAAATAAATATCAACATTGGCTCGTGCAAGCAAACATGTTAAATAGATAGAGCAGCAGCAATCTTGTGGGCTCTGGGGTTTGACTCCAGCCTGGAGTGTTGGGCTGTTGTGTTGCTCAGCGCCACTGCAGGAAAGTTCCTTTACAGGCACCTTCTTGTTATTGGCCAGAGTTATGGTACAGTATCAAGGGCTGTATAATCAATCTATGCTTTGGGATGCCCACTCTGAAAACATTGTTAAAAATTCCAAAATTCATTGTTTTTTGGATGAAATGAACCAAAATGTTTGTATATTCCTCTGGTCAGCACTTGAGTCTTTCCTCACTACAGCTCCCCTCCTTCCTCCTTTCTTTCTGTCTTTCCTCTTCTCTTTCACCACCTGCCTTTCCCCACCCCTGTACTCACCCTACTAACCTGAAGTCAGTCATATTGTGGGGGCAATTTTTCATTTGGATGCCTTTGCTTGCATGCTTCTTTAGTGGGACAGAGTAAGAACCTGGTGAAGGGAACTTTTTTGCTTTTGACTACAGGTTGCAGAGGGGAATGAATAAATGAATGTGGACGATGGGCCATTGGAAAATAATAAAAACCAAACCACCTTAATCTGCTTTTGAGATTTGCCTGTGGTGTCCTCACACTTGCTGGGAATGTGGCTTATTCTCTGTTTTCCCTCTTTTCTATACGTGTGTGTTTTTTTTCCCCTGTAGACGGCAGGTGTTAACACAACGGATAAGGAGCTAGAGATTCTGTACTTGCGAAATGTTACTTTTGAGGATGCTGGGGAATATACTTGTCTCGCAGGGAATTCTATTGGGTTCTCACATCACTCTGCTTGGCTGACGGTGCTACCAGGTATTTTCTTCTCTGCTGGCCTCTCCTTTCCTTTCCAGGGTGCCTTGATGTTTTGCTTTAGAAATGCCAAGTTCCTTCCCACCGCCCCTTGCTTGGAAAGAGGGGGTGTTCTTTGGGAGCAAATCCTCTGGGGTTTGCTGCAGGCCCCTGTTGCATACTCACAGCTGCCTCTTTTTGCATTGCAGCTCAACATTTGCATTATTATTGCAGTAATGATATACAATGCATGGGGGCCGGAGCAGTTCCCTATTTCAATTCCTTTTGCTCCAGCCCACAAATGCACAGTGTCTTTTTTGATCTAGATAACAGGGAAGTGTTCACAGGCTCCTTCTTAGGAGGCTGTTAAGCCAAATTTAGCTTTATCTTTTTACACTGACAGTGGGAGAAGGAAACCTCTCCATCAGATGATCCAGGGCACCTAAATTGGACATGGACTGTGGATCATCTTAGGAAGGAAACTTTCTGTCTAATCTCATCTCTTAACCTGAAATGAGATGCATAAGTGCATGTTGTGAGTACACCCTTCCCTGCCTGTAGCATTATTTCCACTTCACGAACGAACAGGCCAAGACAGCGATCTCAAACAGAAGGTTGAAGAGACCCATCTGTAGGCAGAGCCCAGGAGTCCGGCTCCCAGGGCCATTGCGTGCTGCCTGCTCCAGCTGGGATCGATGTAAGCTGCAGCAGGCTTGAAACCCAAGGCCAGGGTGACCTCAATTTTGTGGTCCTTTCATGTGCAAAAGCTCTCATTGACAATAAAGCCAGTGCAGAATATGCAACAGACAGGTCTGCTCTTCAAAACAGGGCAATGAGGCTGTGCTGTCCCTTCACCTGCAGAAGCTGCCTCCAGCAATGGGGCAGGCTTGAGCACACTCCAGGAAAGCACCAGCAATATTCATACAGAATCTCATGGGTGCTGTGCCTTGCAGAAAGTGCAGGAACAGACCTGGAGTATGTTCAGTAGACCATTAGTGAAAGGGCACAGAAAATCCTGTACACCCCACTTTGGCTCACGCAGTCATAGACCGCATTTGGGTCCAACTCACAACATATCCATCTCAGGATATGTTTAGGAGCTGAAAACTTTGGCATTTCTAATCTTGACTTTATCTGTGCGGGTGGCTTGGATGTAATCGCTTGTTCTGGGGCTCAAGGTGTCTTTCATGCTTGAACCTGCTGCTGGTCTTTCCTCTGTGTATTTGCCAGCTCTGTAATAGCTGATCTGATCCTGTTTCTGCTTCTGCTCTCCACTGGATGAGAAATCATTCCCTTTGGTTATAAAAACTGATGTCTCTGTTATTTTGAAAATCTGGTACTGTCTCATCCAACTGTTCTTACAGTGTGTGAGCTCACACCTCTCATTTAAGCAAAGAATAAGCAGGAGAAAACCCACCAAAAACCGTGAAGTGGAACTTTATACTGAAGTCAGACGCAGGGATTGACAGCTGTCTGTGCAGCAGCAGGCTCTGAAGCACTACCCACAGAGAGGGCACAGGATACAGCCCGACTGCTTGTAAACCCTGGTCCACACTGCGGGAGATGTGGAGCAGAGGCAGCAGAGCTGCGGCACCAACCACAGCATCTGATCCCAGGAGGTCTGGTAACCCTTCCTTGCAGGAGGAGACAGCTCCATGCAGGATCAGGCCCTGCACCACTGGCAACAGCCCCCAGTGTCACCGACAGGCCTTTCTCTGTGTCCCCCTGGACACAGCCACTGAAGAGCAGATGTGGAGCCTGCTGCTGCCAGGGGAAAGCTCCTGCTGCTTGCCAAAGGTGCTGCTTTGGGACAGCAGTGATGTACATGAGCCATTAGCAAGCTAACCACACCAGCATGACTTCATTATAAAGTTTCCCACTGCTTACTGTTCCTCTGATGCCAGCACGCCTTTTGGGGACGGAAAACCAGTCCCACCAGACCTTCTTCCTCCGGTGTCTGTGTCTGCCCTGAAAGGAACAAGGGGAGAAACATAGCTGAGCTTTGCTGGTCCCAAAAGAGCGGGTAGCCGTGGCTGATTGGTTCATGCCATCACCCTCCGGCTCAGCCACCTCTCTGGGTCAGACTTTCCAGCCTCTTCTCAGCAGAACTAAGTTTTCATTAAATTACTGCAGATTGTGAGGCTTTTGCCTTGTGTGATGCCTTATCCCTGGGTGCCCTTTGAGCTCCTTGGTCCCTCAGGGCAGGCACTGGTCCCGTGGAAATCTTTGCTGGAGAAACCAAATTAGCAAAATGCATTAAACCCTAGTCCTGCAGCCTTTGCACATCCAAGACATCCAGTTGCGTGTGGATGTGCAGGGAAAGCAAGATCCGGGTCAGAGGAACAGCACAAACGTGATGCCTTCAGCCTAGAGCAATGGTTTTCAACCTGTGGGCTGAAGGCTCTTAGAAACCCCAGGGCTGCATCAAAGTGCGGTAAAATTACCCCCCAAAAGGCAGACTGTTTTAGCTACAGCAGCAGGTTGAAAACCACTGGCCTAGGAGAGCCCCCTCACTGAAGTCGCTCAGCAGATTGGCATAGATGAGCAAGTCCTCCCCAGATTCATTGCGCTGCATGTGTATAGTTGCATGGAGACAGTTGCCTACCCCATCCTGACTGGTGTCTCTTGTCACCCTGCAGCGGAGGAGCTCATGGAAATGGATGATTCAGGCTCAGTGTATGCTGGCATTTTCAGTTACGGCATTGGCTTTATTCTCTTCGTCCTGGTGGTGGCCGCTGTGGTTGTCTGCAGGATGAAAATGCCAAACAAAAAAGCCATGAACACCCCCACTGTACAGAAAGTCTCCAAATTCCCACTCAAGAGACAGGTAACAGAAAGTAGATACAAGATTCCTATTCCCCCCTATGATCATCCCTCTCTTTTTTCCCCTCCTTGAAATGTTCTCTCTAGGTCCAGTACTCTGCCAGGAAAACACTGCCCAAGAGGGACATAAGTTGTCTGCATCTAGGAGTTTAACCCCCTCTTATTGCTTTGTTTCTGTTCCAGTGGAGCAGTAGCTGGTGGCAGCTGACTCTGGTTCATGAGCAGCTATGTTTCAGTTGCCCTTGTCCAAGAGGGGCTGGCAGTACAGCCATGGATGCCGCAGAAGGCACATCTTGCAGGGGAACAGTTTAGCCCAGGCTCCCTGGTGGAGCTCCTTGGGGAACACAGAGCACATTTAATTGTGCTTGTCCCTGCTTTCACAGAGGTCACTGGTGAACCCAAACCAATTCTTGGTGGAGGTGGAAGAGAGTCCTCTTTCTCCATGTAATTACAGATGCTCTGCCACATGTCATTGAAGTGGGGCAGGAGCAAAAGGCACCATGTAAAACCACAGAGTGAGGGATACAGATTTCATGGCTTTGACTGCAAGCTCATGGTGGGCACTTACAGAGCCAGAAGAGAAGTCACTCCGTAGCTTGTACATGCTGTGGAGACACACATGGAACAAATGAACAGATTAAACCTGCCTGCTAGAGGGCATGGCTGACCTGTCCCTCCTTTCCACCAGCCAACAACCTGCCCACAGTGCAGTTCTGCAAGGAAGTGGGGAGAAGTAGAGGGTTTCCCATGTAGAAATTACCAGAAAGGTGTCATTAGCAAAGATAGCTCAAACCCCCTCCATGATCATCTCAGGCAGTGCCTGGCCTGGGAATACAGTTGGCAATAACACTTCATTTGCTCTACCCAAGCAGGTGTCGTTGGAGTCCAACTCTTCCATGAATTCCAACACGCCCCTGGTCCGGATCACACGTCTCTCCTCCAGCGATGGGCCAATGCTGGCCAATGTCTCCGAGTTGGAACTGCCTCCAGATCCCAAGTGGGAATTGGCACGCTCTCGGTCAGTCAGACCCACGGGTTGCAATCCCAGTGCCTGCTGGTAATGCCACCATCCCACTAATGTGCCTGCTTGTTCTTCCCTTCAGCCTGACCTTGGGGAAGCCGCTCGGTGAAGGGTGTTTTGGTCAAGTGGTGATGGCAGAAGCAATTGGGATCGATAAGGACAAGCCAAACAAGGCCATCACAGTTGCTGTCAAGATGTTAAAAGGTATGGAATTCCACAGAGAGCAGAACAACATCTTGCACGGGGGTTTTCTCTCTTCGCTTCTAAGTCTTTTGTACAAACAGATACAATAGAATAAATCAAGAACAGCTTTTCGTCCCTTTCACCCACATAGCCTGAGGGCGATGGCTGTCTCCTTGGAGAGCACCTAAAAGTGCAAATCCCATCAGGAAGAGGGGCTGGGAATTAAGCCTGTTCTTTGCCAAGGGGTAATAGCGTCCCTGAGAAGAAGGGGAACCCCCTTCCCGTCTAGCCAGCTCTGTGAATCAGCCCACTCCTTACTCCTCCTGTAACCAGCGCTGCCTGTTCTCACAAAGCCTTGTGCAACAAGCTCAGTGAAGATTGCAGGTACTTGGTTGACAGACTCCTTTGTGAGGAGTTTCTTCACTAAAGACACTTGATCCCAAACTCCCAAGAGGTTAAAGGGAAGCCAAAAGTGGAGGAATCACTGGGCACCTTCATATGAGTCTGTTCTCATCCTTAACCTCTACACAGTAAACATGGGCAACATGCAGACAAAATCATCCAGTTCAGCTGCAGCAAGCAGGGCAGATGCTCCAACAGTGAGCAGCCCAGGGCTGAGGTTACATGGGGTGATGGCTTTACAAAAATAACAGTTCTTATCAGAAATGGATTTGTTTAATTTACATTTCCATCATTCTGAAGTTGCTTTTGGAAGCAGGAGCATCTCCATCTTGCTAAACCAAAGCTTTCATTTGGGGACGTTTCTCCCCATTTTTCTACTGTTGTAGAAAACTTGCAGCTTTCCATGTAAAAAATGCGTTCCTTCCTGTAGCCTCCCTCCCAGCTCTGACCTTCCGCAGTCCTTAACTCTTTGCCCCTGGACATGAGGGAGGAAAACAATCAGAAAGGCAAAATTATCCCAGGTACCAAAAGTGACTTTATTTCTTTAATACTTCACAGGATGAAAGAGAAGATGAAAGGCTTTGATAATCCCCATATGAACGTTTATCTCAGTTTATTTGGGTTTTTATCTTTCCTTGTGGTAGTTAGTTTTGGTTTTGATTCTTCTTCCCAAAGGAGGATAAAAACAAACACTGCCGTATCTTGAGTACTCTTTCCCCACCAAAACGCCACATGTCTATGCAGCAGTTGTGTTGACTGCTTCACAAAACACTTGCTTTCCTCCTGACATTTTTGCTTTCCATTCTTGCTTTCCCCAGATGATGCCACAGACAAGGACCTTTCTGACCTGGTCTCTGAGATGGAAATGATGAAAATGATTGGGAAGCATAAAAACATCATTAACCTCCTTGGTGCCTGCACACAGGACGGTACGTAGCAAAGCAGCTTGCAGGGCTGTGGGAGGCTTGGGTTTGACTGTCCCTTCTGTGTGACTACTCACTGGTTGCCCAGAACATCCCAGATGAGCTGTTCCTCCTCTGGATCCTGATGTGCTTTTGCTTGCAGGACCGCTGTATGTGTTGGTGGAGTACGCGTCAAAGGGGAACTTGCGGGAATACCTCAGGGCACGTCGCCCACCTGGCATGGACTATTCCTTCGACACCTGCAAGCTGCCTGAGGAGCAGTTGACATTTAAAGACCTGGTTTCCTGCGCCTACCAGGTGGCCCGGGGCATGGAGTACTTGGCATCTCAGAAAGTGAGTTGAGAAACCTCATTTGGTAGAAGCAGCAGTCAGACCCATGTGTTCAAAGACATGCAATGCTCTCTGTGTGTGTAGGACAACCTCAGGCAAAGTGCTGGCAGGCTTCTCCCTTCAGAGACCACATTTTTCTGTATGAAGTGTCTTGAGTGTTTTGCTGGAGGCTTCATCCATATGCAGAAGCTCCTATATGCTGGCTGCATTCATGAGTCATGCGGCTGTACAGACCTTGCTGTGACCTGCAGGGCTGTTTAGTATCCCCAAAATGCATATGAAAGCACAAGAAACTCAGACCTTGCTGCCTGTCCTCACCTATTCAACCTCTGTCACTTCTAGAGGTAGCTGTCTTTCAGATGTGTGATCCTGAGGCTCAGGCAGCAGTGGTCAGGGTGAGCATCATGCCAAGGTGCAAGCTTCCACTGTGGCAATGTTGCATTAGAAAACAGTCAGGATCTGCATACCCTGTCCTTCCTTCTGATCCTTCTCTGGTCTTCCTTTGAGATTACTAAAGATGCAGAGCGCTCATGAGGAAGCTGAGGTCTTGGGTGTAGCTCATGTGTTTGTGGCTGTTTCCAGCACATGTAGGCTCAGTAGGAATGGAACTGGCGGTGGATTTGGCTCAATACATGGATATGGCTACGATGCTCCCTGGGGAGCACTTTGCTGGCACTGAGCTGACTGTTGTGTTTGCTTACATCATACCCTGGGATTAGTCTTGATTTACCCTGACATCAGCAAGTGGAGAATCAGGCTTTGGGCTCACAAAGCTGTGCACCAGCCGGTGTGTCCTCTTTTTTGTGGGCAGGGAGCACTACAGCAAAAGCAGCTTCAGCTTCAGATGTCAGATGTGTTTGTCCTGTGGCTGCAGTTCAGGGTGGATGGCTCTTGGTGGCTTTAAACTCTCTTTCTGCACAGTGCAGGCAAATCTAGCTTCTTCCTCAGTTAACAACTGTGATGTTGGGGGTTGGAATAGATGACCTTTAAAGGTCCCTTCCAGCCCACATTGTTCTGATTCTATGTATTGTGGATGTATTTGGGATGTCTTAATTTTAGGACATTATTTCCTTCAAACATCAGCCTGCACTCCTCTTCCTGCAGGAAGCAGGGCAAAAAAGCAGCGTCACATCCCAGTAAGTGCCCACACAAGAGGAGGGTTAGCTTTCTCATCTGTGCATCATCCCCTTTGGAGAGAAAAGACGCTTGGCTGCATCAGCGCAGAGGCTGCCGATTAGGTGTTGCTAAGAGGTGGCTCCCACCAAGTATGCATGATGGGGCAGTGACACAGAAAGTGAGGAGTGAAGCAGTGCCCACAGCTTTATGAGCTTGGGAGTCAATGAAACCGCAGCTCATAAACCACACGGTGCTGTTGATTCCAGGCACGAGCAGCTAACAGGCCCTTATTTATTGACTTGCTCACCTTTCACAGTGCATTCATCGCGACTTGGCAGCCAGGAACGTGTTAGTCACTGAAGACAATGTGATGAAAATAGCTGATTTTGGCCTCGCTAGAGACGTCCACAACATCGACTATTACAAGAAAACCACCAATGTAAGTATAGAGCTGCCAAGGGCATGCAGTTCTCCTTCTGGCAGGCGGCTCAGTCATCTCTGCAGCAGGTGACCCTTGTCCCATGTCTCCCGTTCTAGGGGGGCTTAGGAGGAAGAAATCTGCTGGTGGCATTACCTAGGGAGGAGCTGTAGGTAGGCTGGTCCCAGCAATACACCCGCCATTCATTTTCTTCCTGACAGATACTGCTGCTGCTAGCAGCTGATTGTGAGGCTTCAGCTCTGGCCAGGAGGCTTTAGGCTAAGGAGAAAACTGAGTTTTTAACCAAAAGGGAGCAGAGCCGTTTCCAGTCTGCTCCATTACTGTGAATAAAGGTCCCAAGGAGCCAACTTCTGTCCCACCAGAGTCCCTGACATAGGAATATCAGATCAGTTTTTGTATACCTGGCGCTATACCTGAAGCTGCAACTACAACAATTCAGAGCTGGCAGTGGAAAGCATTGAAGGCATTGCAGGACCTGAGGGCCTTGTGACTGCAAGAGGTCTAAATATCCAGGCAGTCCTACAAAGCTCACCATGTCCATACTGGTCCTTTCCAATATCACATCAGAAATCTTTCTGAATTGTGAGGATTTCTTAATCATAAATTAATGACAGTTGTTGGGAATTTAAATCATAGGTCAGATGGACTTTCCCTGTTTGAGCTGTGTTGGACAGCTGAGAGCATAATCCTATTTGTGCCTCCTGCCTATGTCCCATCTCTAGTTGTCTTCCACAGTGAGACAGGGGGTCAGAAGAGGACAGAGTCCCCCTACAGCCGAATTATGCCCAAAACACAAAACAGTCCTTTCTGACTCCCTCCAGGGGCCAAGCAAAGCCCCAAAGAATTATGATTAATCTAATCTTTGTCATCTCATATATCTCACATGTGACAACCCATGTTTATGACCCTGCTGTAGGATGTTCCCCAGGAAACCTGGGGTCAGGCCTCCTCCTTTAGCCCCCAGCAGGATCAGGATTTGTTTCTTAGAGGATACAGCCCTTGCCTTCAATGTCGGAAATTTCCCTTCAACTTCAGCTCCAGCCAGGTTCAGACCTGGAATCAACTGCTTCTTCCAACCGAAGAGATGGAAAGTGTTGTCTCAAGCTCTGCTGCAGAGCTCGCTGCATTTATGAGCAATGGGTGCTGTTCCCATGCAAAGATTTAAATGTGCTGATACGTTAAACCTGCCTTGGCAGTGAAATAAGTCCTCCACAGAGAGCATTTACTGTAGAGATCATCTGTGAAGATCCAGGGATCAAATGCTCTAATCTGTTTATATGTGACCACTCCTGCTTTGCCCAGTGACCGGGAAGGCAGATGTGGCTGTTAATGAAAATGTTTCAAACTGGATTAGAAAAGAAGATTCAGATGGTGCCGTTGTGGCTGGGGGAATATGCTGATGGGATGTTCCCATTGTCTTCCCAATTACAGGGTCGGCTGCCTGTGAAATGGATGGCTCCAGAAGCTTTGTTTGACCGGGTCTATACTCACCAGAGCGATGTGTAAGCATACTCTCACTTTAAAAGGAAAATAATTAAATGAGCAGGAAATCAACACCTATAGTATCTTCAAGACTAAGTACTGATAAGCATGAGCAGGGCTCCTTCACTGCTGGGGTGCCTGGGGATGCAAAAGCAAATGACTCGACTGCAAGCTGCAGCTTTGCACACGTGGTTTTATTTTACTGTTATCTAGTTGCTTTCATCCGAGGATCTCTAGTGAGCTGCTGAAAAATTGTTGGAAGGCAAGCAGGTATTTCTTAGTCATTTATAGATGAGGGGATTCCTCCTCAGTCAAAAACCGTGCAGAAAGAACACTCCACGCAGAAAAATTGCCCTTGGC
Organism: Psittacus erithacus; assembly: GCA_009867235.2. Taxonomy (NCBI): domain Eukaryota; kingdom Metazoa; phylum Chordata; class Aves; order Psittaciformes; family Psittacidae; genus Psittacus; species Psittacus erithacus. Next base: position 86,333 of record WYDI02024858.1, on the reverse strand, counting down.
TTCCTCCACACTTTGCCCCAGACAGCTGCATTTCAGCTGAGTATGTGGGATGAGCTTGAAATACTCTGTCTGCTAGTAGTAGAGTTGATCAGAGACTATTCAACGAATGCATTCTTGGATTAATTTTGCTGCTTCATTTATTTCCTTTACTTTTCCTAATCCTATCTTGTCCATTTTAGTGCCTCTGCACGGTAAGCAAACAGCAGAGCCTGCCTCATGTGTAAATCTGTGTCACGTCTGAACTTCACAAGGGCTGAGCTAGCTCGGCATGCACACCGACTCTTTTATTTCAACATGTGGCTGATAATGGCATTTCTGCAGCAGTTCAGTGCCTGCTCCCCAGAGCTCACCGCTTGCAACTGGACAAATGAATCTATTTCTGGATTTTTTCACATACTTTGGCTTTCATTGATCTTAAATCATAGTTTCCGTGCTTAGGTAATGCTGCAGCGGGCATGACACATAAATCAAAGCTAGAGAGCGGGAGAGCGAGCGTGCGTGAAAGCGAAACAGGGACAGATAATCCCTGTTTTTAAAAAGAAAACGAAGAAGGCAAAAGATGCATTTGAAAAAGAGGACTTTTACCCAGAGCGCAGCTGCAGGGCTGGAGTGTGTAACATTAGTGCTCCACTGATGCTTGTTGGGGTATTTTTCTCCCGGCTTGGCCAGTGAAATGAGTGTTGTAACAAGCAAGTTTTGGTATCAGCTTGCACAATTAGTGGCCTGTGGTTCCAAGCCTGCAATTCAGTGAAGCCGTGCATGAATAATTTGATTTGTTCCATTCAGTGGAGCTGGTGGAAGACCTAACAAAGAGCTGGGGGTGATAGATGGGCTGTCACCTATCTGATTAAATGCTCATTTCAATTTCAGACTTGGTGCCTGGGATTTCTTTGCTATTGAGTTGGATCAGCAGAGATCTCCAAGTAACTAGTAAAAATGGCCTGGGCAATTAGTCATGCTATTGATGACTCTGTTAGCTATGCATGGCTGCACAGAAATAAAGCCAAGCTGGGGGGAGGGGATATGGGGGGGCTTGGAAAAAAACCTCATTGAATTTTAAGATCTTTCTTTGGTTTCCAGCTGGTCTTTTGGAGTGCTACTATGGGAGATCTTCACTTTGGGAGGGTCTCCATACCCAGGAATTCCCGTTGAAGAACTCTTCAAACTCTTGAAGGAAGGCCATCGGATGGACAAACCTGCAAACTGCACCCATGATTTGTGAGTGTGTGATGGGGTTGATATCCTTACCCCTTCCCTCTGTGGCCAGATACTACCCAAGGCTGTGGTTGGGTCTGTTGGAGCATCCCTACTGTGTGATTATGCAGCCGTCTCCAGATAGGCTTACCCATTCCTACTCATTTCAGCTCAGCCCGTGACTGCTGAGCTGTGTAATGTGCCTGTCCTGGTTTGGTAGGTGGTGGTTGGGAGTGCAGCTCTGGCATGTCACTTTAGGGCAGGTCCTTCTGCTTTGAGAGCATGGACATACATGATTTGATCAGTGACGAGAAGCATGGCTCTACAAAACCTTCCTCCTCTTCTACTCGCTGGCCATGCACAAGGTCTCCATGGCTGAAGTTGCATTGGCCATAGCTGTTCTCTCAAGCAATTTGGGGGTGATTGGGTGCCACTTAGCCCCACCATGGGTGATGGTCCCCCTTGCCTTCTCATACAGGTATATGATCATGCGGGAGTGCTGGCACGCGGTCCCCTCGCAGCGGCCAACCTTCAAGCAGTTGGTGGAAGACCTGGACAGGGTCCTCACCGTGACATCCACCGATGTGAGTGTGATGGGGTGGGCACAGGGAGGGGTTGCTTGGTCCCCATTGCAGGCACCCAGCACTGATGGTTCTGTTGCCCTGGCAGGAGTACCTGGACCTCTCAGTGCCCTTCGAGCAGTACTCACCAGCCGGCCAGGACACCCACAGCACGTGCTCCTCGGGGGATGACTCAGTCTTTGCACATGACCTGCTGCCTGATGAGCCCTGCCTGCCCAAGCACCCCCCCTGCAATGGCGTCATCCGGACGTGAGGAACCCATCCTGGGCAGAGAGATGGATGGACGGATGGGCGGGCAGCGTGCCCATGGAGGCAGGAATGTGGGGTGCCGAGGATGAAGGATCTTCCAGTGGAACTGCATGGTGGTGCCCAGAGATGTGTGTTGTTGTCGAGCTGTTCAGGGTAGAAAAAGAAATATAATTAACTTTTTTTTGGTTCTTTTGTTTTTTTCCCATTTGCTGTATAAAGAGTCAAGAAGCACTGTTTGGCCTGAAGGAACTAATCTCTTGCCAAGATGATTTATCATATCTGAGATTTTTTTTTGGGGGTTGTTTTTCATTTTTGGGTTGTTTTTTTTGTACTAAGGAGAATGTTGAAGCTGGGGGGCACTGACCTCCCAGCCTCCGCGCTTGCGTTTCGAGTGCCAGAGTAGCCGTACTGTGCCTGCAATACAAAGAAGAGGAAAGAAAAATCTTCCTTTTTTTAAAAATAAGAAAGAAAAAACACAAATGAAAAAAAAAGAAGTGTAAAGAATGTAGAAATTCTTCGCTTATGCAATCTGTACATGAACCTTTTTGGTGGAGCTGAAAAGCCACGTTGCCTGCAGGGATTCATATATTTATAAAAATATCTATATTTTTGTTGTCGTCGTTTTTATAGCTTCGTGATCGTTCTGCCCAGCTACATGGAAGGAATCTTTTTTGGAAGAAGAAGAGGAAAAAATGGTAATTAAGTAAAATGCAAATCATCGTGGAGGAAGGAAAAAACATAAAAAGAGATGGTCAAATCATCTGAATGGCAGCGTTTTGGCCATGCCACCGGCCCTTGCACTGGGCTGGGAGCAATGGGGCCATGCTGAGGTTGGAGCAGACCCTAGGGATGAGCATCTCAAGCCACATCTTGACCTTTGAGAACAACCGTTTTGGGGAGAAAAATCTTGGTTTTGGGGTTTGTGCATCTTTGCTTGCCAAGGGTGAGTGGGCACTTCTCCATCCGCCCCTCGACACCAGCGGTTTGGCTCCATCTACGTGCAGTGACTCAGAGGAAGAAGTTACGGGTACCTGTAGGCAAGAGCCTTTAACTTATATCAAAAAGGTTTATTCCAGAGAATCTGTGTATATATCTATAAATATATCCTGTATATATATAAATAAATATATTAAAAAAAAAAGAATGTATAATACTAATGCAACATAAAGCAGTCCTGAGAGAGTCTCAAAATAGGAGCATTGCAATCTAGGATATACTGATCTGGGCAAAAAGAAAAAGAAAAGATTTTTGTGTTTGTTTGTTTTATATCTTCACAGTTTTGTTTTAAAAATTGTACCTTAACATGTATATTTGTAAAGAAGTTATTTATAGACATTAACATTATCTGTTCATGGGTTTAAATAGCGTAGCGTTACTGTAAACTTTAAAGGTCACCGAGCTTAAGGATGGGGTTTTCGTTAACTTATTAAAAAATGGAGAAAAAATATATTAATCAAGTTTTTCTTTTTGTGTTTATGGGAAATATTGAAAGAGTGTATAGGTGTACAGTCCTTTAACAAAGTACATTTAATATTATAAATATATATATATGTATTCATTAAAAAGCAAAATATTAGTTTATCCTGGATTGCAGTGAGCAAAGGTAAGTTTATTTTTCAGTACATCACCAGTGGTTAAAACCAAACAAATAGCAGCAGAGAGATGGTTTTTTACCTATTTCAGAAAAACAGAGCCAAGAATTCTTCCATCAGTTTAACCACTGTGCATTAAGGGGGCGGGGGGTGTTTATTTTTCTATTTTCAAATGAAGGTATTCTTTGTGGTCGATTTAATAACTGGTGTGCAGCAGAACACAGTGTTGATTTTGGATGATGCGGGGTAACTTTTTTCCCCCCTTTTGCCAGTGCCGTTGTATTTTGGGCTTCAGAAATGCCATGTGAGCAAAATAGCAAGAAGAGCGACAGTGTTTGCAGGAGAGGTGCAGCGACTGCATGTTTCTGTTGTATCTAACGCACTGGAAAATGCCAGTGATGCCCCATTTTCTGTGTTTAAAATGCTGTGCTGGTTTTGTTCCTTGACGTCAGATAGCTGTTCAAGAGCACAGATGTGAACTAGGGAACTTCAGCATGGATCAAGCTGACAAGGGGGAAGATTTGGGCTGGGGTTATTTTTATGAGTGGGCTTTTTTTGTCCAGAAGACTTCACTGCCACAAAGAGGCAAGGAAAATTGCATCCTGAATTCATCCTTTCCATTCTCCTCTGGTGCATATTACATATCAATGGTTCAGAATAACAGGATGACAGCATCTCATTTTAAGATTATTTTGTTTTCTTAGAGCCACAAAATCCTTATGCTAAAAGAAATAATTTATAGTTTTGAGGTTACTTCAGTGGGAGTTTGAGAAGGTAGATTTCTATAGAGTTTTGTTTTGTTCTGTTGGAATTAAAAAAAAGTTTTTGGTATTTTCTTACAAATGTCTGCTAATTGTGTACATTCCAAGTACTGGAAGCGTTGAGTTTTCCTGTGCTGAGAAAAGAAAATGTACGAAACTGTGCATGATTTCAAATGTTACTAGATATTATAAATATATATATAATTTATTGAGTTTTTACAAGATGTATCTGTTGTAGACTTGTTGACTTTAACATTTCTTATTCAATGCTTATATAGTTTTATAGCCTGGACTATTATCTTTAAAAGTTTAAAACTTAAAATTTCCAATTTTGTTACATTTTATACTGTTGATGTTCCAATCCACAGGTTTGCATTAGCGTGATCTTTTCGATGAGCAATTCTTATTCAGTTTATTTTAATACTGTATTTCTGTGCCTGACAGCTGCAGCTGTCCAAGGTGTGAGATGAACACTAAATAAAACTATTCTGCTTTTGTTAACATGGCAAACTTACTTTTACAAAGAAACAAGAGGAAATAAACAAGTTGTTAAATTTGGGGGCTTATTCCCTGTTGTGAGGGTCCTTTGCAAAGCAGAGTCTGCTCGGCTCTGGGGTTTGTAGTGCCAGGAGGGTTTATTTTTTACACTGCTGCTTTGTGAGTCCTGGCCAGCACAGGTTTTATATTCATAATAAATTTATAACAATTTTGGTTTAAGGGCCATATTCTTTATTTGGGAGTGTGTATATTTATAGCCATACGAGCCATTGTGCGCATGTGGGCATAGAGGAGTCTCATACAGGATTGAGCATGTAGCAGTAGCACAAGGATAGGAATTACTCAGTAAACCTCTTGCGGATCTTCAGCCCTGCAGATGCTGATGGAGGTGGAAGGGGCACAAGAGGAACCCACCACTAGGAAAGAGAGAAGGTGGGTGCATTGGAGCAGGCCCCCGGTGCTTGGTGGGATGGGCACAAGGGACTTCACCCTGCCTTGCTCCCAGAGGAGCCCATGTTTGGCTTTGGTTTTGGGGGGGTCTGAGCAAGGGAGTTCACTAAATCCTTGCTTCACTGGTAGTAAATGATGCAAGGGGAAGCTTGGGAAACATCAGGCCAATCCTACCAGCACTTCCATATGTTAACAGATTCCTACAAGTGATCTTGTTGAACTGCATCCCAGATACCCCAGTTTTGCATACAAGTTTATCTGCGTACATATAGCCTACCTATAGTAGCAGTCATCTGTAGTTTTAAGCAGCTGGGCATGGGAGTGCATGCATCTGAGCAGGTTACATCCACAGCCCTGGGACTGGTGCCACCACTATTGCATCCTAGCGGAAAACAGAATTATATGGGGTTTTTAGGTAATTTATCTGCCACTGTAAGAAAAAATTCAGTCTGATTTTTCTTTATTACATACTATTAGGATGCAATGCGTTGTGCGAGAAGTCTTGCTGCCTGGAATGAGTTGTCTCCATGCTTTAAGGACACACTTTGATGGCCAGCCCTAAGCCCTGCCCAGCAGGAACAGCATGGGCCAGGGACCAATCCCTTGCAATCCAGGGCTGCGGCCAGAGCACAGCTAAGTGGCCTTCTGATGGTTCATGTGGAAAGGGCTCCATCACGGCAGGGTGGTGAGGGTGTTGTGCAACATTTGCCACCAGGATTTGAAAGACAGAAGGACAGATCGTTCTGCACTCAGCTTTCATGTATAGCATACCTGTGCTTCACAGCTACCCAAAAAAGTCCTCTGAGCACACAGAGAGCACAGAAGTCAAAGAGGCATGTCTCTGTCCTGGCGCTGTGGCTGACACGCGCATGGAGCTGGTATGATGTTTGCTTTCCCTCTTGGGTTTCATGATGTCATTCTTCCTTCGCTGGCCTTCACCCGCAGCACTGTTTGCTTGTGGGTTAGGGAGGAGGGGGTGATACTTTACTTTAATTGCTCTACAATAGAGCCAGTTCTTAGCTGAGGATGAATATTTGGCTGTGGCGTGTGAGGTGCATTGAGCAACATGCAAGCCCATCTCAAGGAACATCTGCGGAGCTGCTTGGTTAGGCTGCATCAAGGAGTGTACATTCCACTGCAGCTCATCCTGTGGTGGCCACAGCCTTCCACCCGAACCATCTGCCCTTTCCACATGAAAGAGGTCTTTCTCAAAGCAGAACAAATGTTTTCTTTCCTCTGTTGGTGACTACACAAATAGGGCCTCGCACTGGATGCCGTGACCTGTTCCATAGCAACATTCAAACAAATTACTAAAACCCTGATTTATTCCCATTGGTTATGGCTCCATGGTGAGACAGGGAGGATTTGGCAAAAGGAAGAGAAGACTGAGGCCCTGCAGGTGTCAGTCATAGATGGCAGCTAGAACTAAAATAGCAAAGTTTCCTGGCGGTGGTGCCATTCAAAACTCTTGAAGGAGGTGTCTCCTGCTGGTGGACTCCTCTGAGCAAGTGCATCCCTCCCAGAGGCTGCATGGCCTTCAGATAGGGAGTCTGGAGTCATCGCTTGTGTTGCCATGAAAATGGAATATAAAAGGGGACTAATGGATCTGCTCAAAACCACAGAGTTACTAACAGGAGGACTGAAGGGAATGTCCAGAGGAGATGCCGGGATCTAAAGAGCTTTCTAGGGCTTCTTGACCCAGGACCATGGGCTTACCAAGAGACACTCATTGTACCCTCTTCTTCCTCCATTTTGGCAGCCATGTTAGCTCTGATTTAGTTTGTTTCATCACCATCATTTTGTTTTTCACAAGCAGCATGTCAGGTGTAGGCAACATGTCAAGCAGGAGCATCGTGCCCTGCCCCCAAGATTATTATCTAAAACCAGGGAAGAAATCCATGTCCTATCATGTGGTGCTACAATCGACTCTTAGCCCTGCAGGGTCATATGTGCCCACACACACCACTGTGTGATCAGCCCTCCTGGCTGGTCTCCACCAAAGGCCAGCCCATAACTGTTGTACTTGTCCCAGGCCCTTTTGGGGCACAGCATGCAGGAGGAGGGAATGGGAACGGAAACCATGAAAGCAGAAGAAAGATACCTTAACAAATGTGCAAGTGGGATTGGCCCAGGAATGATTTTGTTAAAGGCCAAAATCTGTGTGCATCATCCACCAAGCATGACTTGCTCTAGGCTCCTCACCAGTGCAAGCAAAAGTGGCTTTGCCATCAAGGAGGATGCACCCCAGGTTTGAGAGGAGAAAAAGGAGAACGGACAGAGTCAGGTGCATTTTCTAGCCAAGTGCTGCATTCAAATAAGCATTGGGCACCAAACCCAAGTAGCAAAAGAAAGGGGAAGTTTGGCACCCATAGAGCATTAAGTACCTCCACAGCTCCGTGGCACTGGGGTGCACTCCCTATGCATTTGGCCAGAAAATCAGGCAGCACAAACTAAAACCAACACTGGGCAGAGCAAGGTAACACCATGGATAATCATGCACGGCTTCTCTGGTGATAACACACCCTGTCTAGCCCCTGTTGCTGGCAATCAGCTAAACACCACACAGGCTCACCTCTGGGGCTCCCTCACCTTCCTCTGCATGCTCTCGAGGCATGTTAGCATGACAGGGGTGGAAGGTGGTACCACTGCCTTCCATCAAATGTAGGTGCCTTAGATCTCAGGTAGGCATTGTGTTTTGGTTCAATCCACCCTGTGCCAAAGTCAACATGGATGTTAGAGTAATCAGAGACTTCCATATGTCAGAGATTTATTAAAGAGCAGGTTGCAACCAGGGGTGGTGAAACTTGTTCCCTTTTGATTCATACTGACAAAACCTCTTAATAGAAGATCATAACCTGAAGTATTAATGGCAGAAAATCAAGGCTGAGAAAGGCAATACAAAACATAGCACATCCCCTGAAGACTCTGCCAGACTGGTGTAACTGGGAAAAAAAACCCAAACAAATTCCTACAAGTCTTTATTGAGTTGCCTCAAGGAACTAGCTGCTTTGGAGAGTAACTTAGCAAACACAAAGTGATCACAGCCTGCACAGATGTAGCCCAATGCTCTTTGGAGAAGTGCTGTTGTGCACTCCTGACGTGCTCACACACACTGGAAACTGCCTGGATGATCAGGATCCAGCCAGCAGCTTGCTACTTCCCCAGGAGCCGATACACTGGCTCTATGAGATAGCTTTGGTCCTACTGAAAAAGCCCAAAAGAAACCATTCCATGTCTCTCCTGGGTAGCACCATGGGTGTCTTTCTTTCCCAGTATAGCCCATAACTTGGCCAGGAATTCTTTGCACTGACCTCCCATCAGACACTTCCCTAGTCTGCTCGCAAGGCAGAAAACACATTTA
>WYDI02024858.1:46893-77547 GCA_009867235.2 Psittacus erithacus | reverse complement strand
ACTTGGCCAGGAATTCTTTGCACTGACCTCCCATCAGACACTTCCCTAGTCTGCTCGCAAGGCAGAAAACACATTTATAAGCCAATGCTGATTTTTCCACTTCCAGCAGTAATATGGAAGATGCACCAAATACGATTTTCTGCCACAGTAAAAATTTGATAGACTTTTCAGAAGTTTCTTTTAGCAGACCCTGGAATTAAACCTGCTTTGATAGCGCTCACAGGTAATCTCTTCTTATTACAGGAGGCAGATCTGCTTTCATCAAGTCTTGTGCTTCCCTGCATGTTTAACTTCATCAGCCAGTTCTGTCCTGCAGATGATGACAGGCTCACTGGTGATGGTGCCTTGAGGCCATTCTGGAGGAACAAACTCAATGAGCACTGCTGGGGGCTCACGACACACCTCCATTACAGGGTCCTAACACAATCATCTGTGTGAAGTGACACAGGAACATGCACTCAGGTGCTGACATTACATGGATGACGCCCTCCACACCTTCAATGTGCACCACTGTGAAGACTGAAGAGCTGGACAGGATCAGCTCTTGAATGTGTGTAATTGGTTCAGCTTGGCCAGTGCCTCCAGAGGACTCCCAGTTCTCTGCCAGTCTTAAGTTTTTGCCTAAAACAGTCTCCTAGGGATGTCATCTCTTCTTTGATGTCAGTGAGGAGTTTGTCTTGTCTTAGCAGACACCAGTCTGGCCTCCACTGCACATTGCCGGGTCCAGCCAAGGCAACTACAGCAGAACATTAACTACGTGACCACGGACCATGAGCCCTTAGGAAACTGCTGAATAGGCGCTGCTGGACACGTCAGCAGAAAGTCATTGAGATGTTTGGCTGGTGAGGGCAGTATGGAAACCAGAGAAGAGCAGAGATGGGCACATGGATAGCAGAAGCTGAGTCATCTTTGTAAGAGGAGGGAAAGGACCAAGCTGCCAGATGGTTTCCTAAGAAAGATGCAATATCTTTCCAGGTACTCATGAGTTCACACACTGGGAATGTGGTGTTGCCAGAAAAAGGCACTCATTTACAACCTGCACATGAGATTTCAATGTCGTGGCAATCTGAATGTCATCTCAGAGCTCTTGTTATACAAGATACTCAGATTTCTGGTGGTTATCCTTCCTTGGACAGAAACCATGCAGTCAACTCCGACCTACACAAGAGATGCAGGAGGCAAATTTTAGGACTGATTGATCTGGGCATTGTAAAATATGTTTGTGAAAACGCCCTCATCAGTATCTACATTCCTACCTAATGCTTCTGTTGGAGGTTTATGGCTTGCACATGAAAAACTTCTGCAAATACCTCCCAAAGTCATTTATGGTCAGACTTTTGGGAAACACCAGGAAAATCCAGAATCAGACCAATTTAATGAGACTTTGCAGAGTCTCCCTGTTCAAAAAAGCCATTCCACTCAGAATAACATTCATCGCCTCTGCCTGGGGTGTATAAACACCAACTGATAATAAAACTAATGAAAAGCATCTGCAAAGCAGCCCTCCACAAAGTACCCAGGGAGGTTCTCATACTCCAACAGAAGAATGACAGAAATGCCTGAAAATCAGGTAATGCCTTTACAAGTATTATCACCTTCCAGATAGCCCAGGAAAGAGAAGGAGACACTGTGCAGTACACCCCTGATGACCAGGGGCTTTCATCTGGCAAGGCAACCACCAAGGTCTGGAACCACCATACTTGGCTCCTGAGCAGCACAGTGACTACTAGATAAAAAATGCAGGTAAAAGCAGCACACATTGTGAGGCTGATGCTAAACAAACACCGAGATCCAGGCAGAGGGGCAGGTCCCAGGCAGCAGGTGAGGAAGGCAAAGGGGCTTCCAGCTCTCCTTGTACAGGCTGAGCAAAGATGTATATGGTGGGTGAGAGGACCTCGTCCAACCTAATAATAGCAAAAACATGGTGTTTCTGCTAAGATAAGCGTCTGTGGAGAGGGCAGGCCAATGTACCTGGAGTGTGCCAGGTGGGCATCACTCCTCTTTGCTACAATGCTTTTTTCTGCTAATTAACAAATACGTAGTTATTAATACATAGTTATAGCTATATACTTCCTAGTTACAATTTCAGCATACAAAGAGTTTTGCTGTTAGATAAATATTCTGGGAAAATGGATGCTTTTCACAGTGCTTACCAGTTTTACTGATGTTTACTACTAAGGTCATAATTCTGCCTTAATGTGGAGGAAGTCTTAGATGGGCTGAAACAGCTTGGAGACACCTCATATACCCCCAGTCTATGCCCCCTTTAACTAGCTCATGATGACATTTTTCACCTAAAGGTTGTCACAGCACAGGAGGTACGTGCACACTGGCACCACATTTTGGTTTAGCTTTATTCCAGATCAATATTTATTTGTGAGGATCACATTTTTTCCTCTTTAAAGAATAAACAGGAGTTAAGAAACCAGAGCCAGTGGGAGCCTTTGGATAACAAGTCCATTCCATGCAAAGCTCCACTCTCTGAGAGTGATTTTAATGACATTTTCAGGAAACTGAGTTTGCAAAAGCAAAGCTGTTATTGGATATTCAGAACACAGAAAGGTAAGTGCTGTATTCATTACAACATTACAGCGCTATGCTGGCACAGAAATAGTCCCGACTTTTCCATCAGCTTTGTACTTAAATATAGAATTCAAGACATTTTTACAAGGTAGAGAAAGGGCAAGAAATTATTGGCAAAAGGGGTGGTTCTGAGGTTGCAGAATCCAAAATAATCTTGGTTGGCTGACCAAAAGCTAGTTAGTTTTTCTGAATGCGCCACAATCCCCCTGTAGGCAGTACTAACTCATATTTGCCTTGCCCAGAATCAGTGTATCACAGGGATTTTATGAACAGGGGAGAACATAAGAGCAGTATGGGCCCAAGGAGAGCGGGCAGCTTTCCAAAAGGGAGACACTCATCCTCATCATTAAAGTCAATCTTAAGAAACTGTATGAAAGGCCATTATTTCAGTTGGTAGGTAAAATCTCCAGCAAAGCCAAGGGAGGGTAGCCTGTGTGGGAGGGAAGTAAGGCCTTTGTGCATGTGTGAGCGTGTAGGACAGGGCAGAAAAACTGTTGTTTATGCAACATTAAAATTGGGAAATGAAGCAGTCAAGCAATGCAGCGTTAGGGTTGAATGCTCAGCTGTAATGCTGCATCCCAGTACTTAGGTGTCAGCAATGGTGGTTTTACACATTGCTATGGCTCTGTGCAATAGGAAAGACCTGTGGAATATGCCGTATTTGGGGTTGCTCAGTGACAGGTTAACCTGTGATTGCCCTGCAAAGGCAATGCTTTAATTTGAGTCCTCACTACCCCTATGGCCCCGTGCTTTGTCCTTGAACTCCAGGTCTGCGTGAACTGTGCCTTGGTGCAGGGGTCACTTCACGCTCTCCGCAGCAGAGAATTATACCTAAAATTAGACAGCCACTTTAGCTGACCGCAAAGTGTTTCAGTCTGGATGCCAGCATTTCAATAAGAGGCTAAAACTGTCATCACTGATTTTAGTTCCTGCCTGCTCTGCAGATAGGCCCTGGGGAGCAGTGTGTCCCTCCCTGTCCAGCCCCGCACACAGCACATGGCAGGGCCAGCCTGTGCTATTCAGCATCTCCTGGGGAAGCTGCATCAGTGCCACAGTACCCATTTTTTCTTTATTCACTCAGCAATTAGCTGTTTTGTGGTTCTTGGTCTGGAATGCTCCTCATAGCTCGCACACATCAAGCCAATTGCCCCTTCCTTCAAGTGCAGGAGCATCTGAAATGGTGCTGCAGGTATTCCCTTACAAAGTCCACATCATCTGTCATGATTCAGCTATGCAAGACAGCCAGGGCAAACACAGTCCCATGGACTATGATGAGAGCTTTTTTCTCCTTTTAAGAAATAAGAATCTGTGGCCACAAAGGGACAGATCTTCCACGCCCCTGTATCACTGTGCAGTTCAAGATTTCCAGCTTATTTTGCACATAATTCCAAATGGTCAAATCTAAAGCTGATCTGACCTTTGTTTATTTTTCTTTCCTCAATGTCTGAATAATTCGTTTGCTTCGGAAAGCGGATTTAATGATCATTTCACGCAACCGCTAATTACAGCGACTGTAACCTAATACTTAATTCCAGCCTCAAAGGAGCCAATGGTTCACATTAAATATCAGATGAGGCGAAACATCTCAGTTTAGCCTGGTGATTCGTTTGTTAGATTTCTGTGCAGAATGCACGCATGAGCAAGATGCAACCAAGGCAGAGGAAATCAGATATCACCAAGCTCTCAGTAACGCTCAAGAAGCATAACCCACACCATTCATCTTAGGTGCTTTTGAAGGACAGGCACTTCTGAAGCAGATTTTGGGTGGGACGCAACGTACAGAGAGTGGGAATCAGAAGAGAAATGCATTATTAATCATCAATCTATTTTCACTTCTTAAAGGTGCTGAAGCAAGGAAGGCTTGTACATTTAGCACAGCAAAAGCAACGCAGGCTCAAGAAACGGGGTGAGTTGGTGGCAAGTCTTCCATGAACACAGAGGTGGACAGGGTTCAGTGACAAGTGGGGGCACAAAAGGGGTTCTCCAGATCCCTGTGGAATCTTTTAGGGTGGTGCCAAAGCTGCCGAACTTGACAGATGAGTTTCTACAGTTAACCACCACAGTTCACACACACTGAAGCTAAGGTGCATATTTCCAGAAGGGCTGAGAGCACAGGCTCCTAATATGGTGCAAATTAAAGCAACAGCTTCATTATCTAGCTGATCATACATGCAACATATTGCAGCAGTAGCCCTAGGAACCCGGGCATGAGGACCACACTGGCATGCAGCAGAGGACTGACTTGTCTTGGCCTGGGTGAGGTGGCAGAAGTATTTCATACTTTTTGACCACTCCCTTACAAAATGCAAGACTTACAAGCCAAAAACACGGCATTTCACTATTGCCAATTAAGATGTGGATTTAGCTGGCTCATCTTCAAATGCCCAGGTTTGAAACTCCCCATCTTTCCTTTTTACAGGCATTTTTCTACCTGACATCAAACCTCATCACTCTGTGCTTGAGGGAAACTGCAAACTGGACACAGATTACCCCATGTACAGCCATCCCAGCCGGCTCCCTCAGTGGGAAACCCACACAGGCAGCATTTCAAGGGCTCAGGCACATCCCAGCAGTTATTTTTCCTGCAGTCCTGCTACATCTGTGGCTCTTACACTGGAGTATGCCTAACGCATCCAGCTGCCCCGGAGCCAGGGCCTTACCTCTGCACGTTCGCCATAAAACCCTGTTGTTCTGTGGGAACATCTGCTCGTTTGTGCTCCACCCGAACACCCCACACATTCTTCAGCAATCTCTCTTTCTACAGGTCTGGCTGCCTTTTGCCAGCAGCAATGTACACGCTTGACATGTAAGAAGTATTTAACAGGAGGGAAAGCGCGTTCCTCTTAAATTCTTCTCGCTGAGGGATGAAAAGGAGCAAGCTAACGCTGCTGTACTTTAGGAGCCCCGTTTGCAAAAGGGGATTCGCTGAGCCAGATAAGGTCAAATACTTTCCATTTCCTCCCATAATATGTTTCAAAAAGCATTTATGGCCACTACTGGACTAACGCTTGGACTAGGTCACTACTGGACTAAGTGGCTGAGTCACAGCACCATGTGAATCCATGCTCAGTGAGAGACCAGGGAATGGATTTCCAACCTGTGTTTCCACCTTGGCTTCTGTGAAAAGTTGCCCCTAGGACAGCTCTCCTGATCCATTCCTGACACCAAAGAATTTGCATAGAAAAGGAAGTGTTCTGCTCTGGTGGGCATGAAAGACAGCGCTGTACTGTGCCAGACAAATGCAGGGTATGGGGTTTATAGCCGTTTTCTATACTAACAGACACCCAAATTTCTAATTCCAGCCCAAAGAAGCAGGATAATTGCTACTTTTCAGTCTAAGTCACCAGTTGTAGCTCATTTTATTTGACCTCTCACTGTTTAATTTGGAGGGTACTTTCCAATGACCATTTGCAGCTTTTCTTCACAACTACAAAATCTAAACATCATTGGGTGCCACAACCCCAGCCTCTGAGGTTTCAAAGAAAGGAAGTAAAGGTGACAGTTACCAGCTCTGATTTTCACTTGTATTTAAGATAGAATAGATATATTTTTCCTCAAAAAAGGCAATCTTCAGGCATGAAAAAGATCTGTAAGTTTCACAAAAGTAGTTACTGGTTCAGTTCTGACTGCACTTCCCCTTGCCTTCACTCTGATGTTGGTGCTGCTTGGAGTAGAACAGCCATATGGGTGGCAGTGGCTGCCCACTAAAACCTTTGTGACAGGCAGTATTTCAGTCACGCCTGTGCTTCACTTATCTTCAGCCATATAAAAGCAAGTGAGTAATATTTTAACACTCTATGGACAGCTGGGCTGGATTTGTTGCTAAAACTTCTTCTCTCAAATGACCCAGCACTCTTCTTTGGAGTTTCATTTTGAGTTTGCAGTTTCTGCATGTTTCTCTCATAGGGATGCGGTCTCTGAGCAGATATGGGCAGAAAGCCTTTCCTGGGCTCCTTGGGTTAATCTTACTATTAGTTATATTCAAGTATCAGTGAGATTTAAGACTGAGATCTCATGGCACTGGGCAGTGCACAATGGCTGCTTTGGCATGGGCTGAGGTGGAAAACCAGGTTATAGACAGCATCAAAGAAACTCAAGCAATGAGCATAAGCCCTCCAGGACCCAAGAGCTCTGACCTCCAGACCTCTCTGGATACATCTCTGCAAACCTCTTTACTTAGTCCTTCACAGAGTTATCCAACTGGTCCAAGTGTTAAGCAAAAGGGGTTGTTTAAGGAGCTGGTTTTCATTGCAAGCCAGCTGGTTACTCAAGAGTTGCCTCTGGTTGGATGTTCAGTGTCAGGGAGGTTTGGTGGACACGGTTTCTGTAAAACCTGTTCAAGCTGCAGCAGTGTGCTCTTTCCCCTCGCTTCTGCAGTTTCAATTAATCCAACTTGATTTAATCTCTCATAATTGTGCAGTATGTTTTTATTCAGATTTGCCTCCAGTCTCCTACCAATTAGTACATCCATGCATAAGCGATGGCGGTGCCTCAGATCTTGCAGGACTGCCTCACTCTCTGTTTCATCATCTTCAGCTCCTAAAGTGCTCCAGAAGCTGAGCGAGGGCATTTGGCCCTCAAATTCCAGTCCATCCCATGGAAAGCTTGTTGTGACCGCGAGCACTGCCCTAAAAGAGCTCCATGCAGAGGGAAGCCCTGTTAAATCACTCCTCAGAGCCACGCATCTTATCAGCCATGCTTTTCTCCTGTGAATCTCAGAAGTGGTGCCCATAGGAAGCGATGTGCTGATTTTGGCTTGCAAGAGAAAGTTAAGACTGAACAACTGTTTGAACCCAGTTCCAGCTCCATCTCTGCCATGTTTAATAATCTCCATTAATTGCCTAGCTCCTCTATAAGATTAAATGGATGGTTATGCACTGCTCACTTTGGCTTCCCTGCAAGCAGAGTGGTAATGCTGGAATTTCAGCCATGAACTGGGATGACCATCTAATAATTGCCACCCAGGTACAAGCTGCAGATGCATGTAGGGGCCCATGTGCGTGTGTTGGCCCTGGTTAGAGTTTGGTGAAATGATTTTCACAACCCACTTCCCTGACTCAAGCTAGAAGGTTTACCACGTTCCTTAGAAGCGTATGCATGGCACAAGGTCAGGCCAGCAAAAACAAGAAATGAAAGGCCAAGAGGACACTTCTCAGCTCCTTACTTTGTGCCTACAATGGCTTTCACCACCTTCCTAATGCCTGCATCCCACCCACCCTGATGTTGGAAGAGAAACAGAGCAACAAGTTTTCCTGTAAGTTCCCCACTGTTCCCACTAACAATGTTGTTGAGATAAATGGGTGAATGTTCTCCTCTTTAACAAAATCCTCTGCAAAAGCTGCTGGTAATTGCAATCATAAGAAGCAGACACCAACTAGAGATGAATCAGTTATGTGCTCTTTACTTGTCTGAAACTTCAGATTATGTCTACAGTGGAAAACTTTGCCTTAGAAAATATATTCATTAGCATGATTAGATCAGCACCACCACAATATTCAATATTACTTTGCCTTTGGCAGCAGCAAGGACAGCTGGGCAAAGCAGCATTTAACGTGATGCTAGTTAAGGCATGTCAGATAATATACTTTCCAACACAAGGCAGTCTCCCACAACAGACAAGCCATAGCAAAGGAACTAGTTTCGGTGGTCATTGAATAAATGAAAACCTTTCTGAGGTTGTACATCTGAGATGGGTCAACACCCACCCCAGCAGGAGTCTCTCATAAAAGGGCAGTCCTACGCAATGGCAGCTTATAGGAACAAGCCCTAGAGCACCAAGCATCAACTGGCACCAACAAGAGCTCTGCACGCTCCAGCAAAGTCTGAAATACAGAACTGGGCATTGCTGTGAGCTCCAGCCTGCCTTGGAAGCTGGTGGAAGCTGGTTTCCAGCTGCACTAGCAATGCACACCCACTACAAAAGGCTTATTGGAAGACAGTTCAGTCTGTGCCCACTTGCCACAACCATGCTCATAGGCACAATTCTTCTCCCTGTGCACTTCCCCTCACCTGGGAGCACTGTCCATACCCCTGCCTCCATCCAGCTGCGCTCCTTCCACTGTGGTCATGCTTTCTCAAAGCTGATGTTGTGAAGGTTTCAGTTGCAAAAGCTGTCTCATCTTATTCACTTAAGAACACACTTACTTTCCAGTGGTTACAGGCACTCTACCTATGCAAGCAGGTAGAAAATGAGGTACAAACACTCTAGCTGAATACCCTGTGTACCCAGGAATGATTTCTTAGTCTGCAAGAGATGACAAACTTTGCTGTGCTTTGCTTTGCTGTGCTAAGGTGTTTCCTTAAGTTGCTCCTTACACCCTGTACACATACAGTGAAAAGTGTCTGCTAAGTCAAAAATACACACACATTTTAACCCATTTGAGAGATGTAAAAGCTCTCAACAGTGCATTAATACAGCAAAGAAACTCTTCAGCCATGGCAGAGATCAGCATAGGTCAGTCAGCACAGCAGCATTAGAGCAGAACTGGAGAGCCAACCAGTGAGCATCATAACCATTTGGGTTTCACTTGATAAGCTATAGACTATGCAAAGTCAATTCAACCAATGCATAGGTCACTACCAAACATCTCTGAAGGCTGCTGTCATTGTCTGAAGTACATCTATACAAGCTCACTTATCATGCATCAGAATACAGGCACCACTGGCACTGTCCCTGGCTGTAATCCAGTCCACGTGCTGGCAGTGGGAATTGTCCTGCACTGACTCTGCCCTACCAGAGGATTCCCCAGTCCACGGGAGCTCTTTCCCTTAGCAGCTTAGCCAGCTTTTCTGGCTTGCTTTGCATTGCCATAGTGGAAGAGAGCAGCTGGTATGGCTACTCTAGCTGCATAGGAAAACTGTACCTTGGGAGTAGACATGAAAGTCAATGCTTCAGAAAGATTTGCCCTGGCTTGAGAAAAGACAGAAAGCTGGTGTTGCCTTTTGTGCCAGCCCAGGTGCTTTTGTGGACACACTCAGTGGAATGCACACACACTGTATGGGTATGCCTGGATTACTGTTTTCTCTTGCCATCATTGTAAAAATGGCTAATTGAAATGTAGACTAGACTAGATAAAGGACCAAATACCCTAAAAGAGCCTCTAGCAGAGTGGAGATGGGAGCTCAGCTGAGCACCACTTCAGAACCCTCACCCAAAATCTATCTATCCTTCTCAGTGGAGTGCCTTAGCACCCTGCCTAAATATCTCCACACGTAGGATGTGCTTCTACAGACCAGCAGCCTATCCGTAGGTCCCAAAGGAAAGAAAGTCCTCTACAGATCCTTGTGACCTTTTCTGCCCAAAAAATTAAATAAACCCTGCATTCCTTGCTGTTAAAAGACAAGACTTGGTTGGTTATCTGCATGGATACAGCCCCTGCAGGCGATCATTTCCCTTTGCTCGCTAAGATCAACTGTTGTTTACACCTCTAAGTCTTTCTCCCCATGACACGTATCAAACGTTACCAAGAGGTCTACAGAGTTCTCAAGAAACCCAAGTTCCCAGGTTGCAATGCCAGAAGATGAACTCGATCTTTGAAACCCTGGGGCATCACATCAACCCACACCCCATCTCCCATCTGCTAACCACCTTGCTTGCTCCCTTGCTTTATCCATAACATGCTCTTCCATGAGCCAATACAAAGTGCTTGATCAAAAGAAGACTCATCTGCCTCTTAAAGAAAGGGGCAGCTCGCTGGGGATAGGAGAGAACATCTCAGAGAGGGAGCTGGCAAGCCCCATTGCTCAGGAGGGGCTTTGAGACCACATAGCCTGGGGTAGAGGTGGGAGGAAGAAGTGAGCTAGGGGCTTGTCCTTGGATGGGTTCTTGGGTTCTCTTAGGAGAGAATCCTGGGTTGTGCTGGGAGGAGCTGTCCTCTTCCTTGACCTTTCTGCATACGAATATACCAGGTTTACGATCTTCTGCCACTATCACCATTCCAGGGGCCATGGTTTTCCCTCTCTAGCTGGGGACAGAATGGGAGGCAAGTAGTCCCATGCTCCGGAAGGAGCCTGTAGCCTGATCCTGATATGCAAAGTGTCCCCAGCAGAATCATGAGCTATACAAAGACAGCTCCCCACAGAATACTAAGCAGCAGTTCTGCAAGAGAAATGTCTTTCTAGTCACAAGTTTCAAAATCATTTCTATTTGCATTGCAATGAATTTGCTGTTGGCAGGGATTAAAACTCAGGAATTAATGTACTGCAGGTTTATGGTAAACGAATGCTTCTGGAGCCATAACTCACGTTAATTGACAGAAGCTGTCTACAAGGCCATGAAATATGCACAACATAGCTGCAAAACAGGAATCCCTGTGTGCATCGCAAAACAAACAGTGCCTTTTGCTTCCAAGCCCTGTGATTACTTCTGTTCTTCACATCAAATAAAAACTGCTAAACTTACGTCCACATCTGAAATGAGGTATGAATAGTCAAAGGCACATCAGTAACAAACCAGCCAAACACAAGAACTGGAAGAGAAATATACCTGAGGAACAGCCGACCATTCCCATCCACACCATGCTTGGATCATAAACCACACTGCACCAGTGAGATCAGGGCAATGAAAGTCATCAGGCAGTTACCATTTGCGTGACCCATTTTCATCACTTCATTTTAGAAAGGGGACCAGCTGGGGCAAACTGGCTTAGTTCCATGGACCAGAGCACAATCAGTCCCCTAAGATTTGTCTGTTTGGAAAATGCATATATGCTGCAAGTAGATCCACTTTTTATGACTGAACTGGATTTACAGCCTTACAGGTATGTATAAGAGAAGAGGTTTGGTTTTTCAGTGAGGGAATTAGTGAAACCAGTGAAAGAATGTACCCAAGGACCTTCACTGGGAACTCTGAGCCATGGATAAGTTTGTTAGAAACGGGTTTGTGAAGTGAGGGTCCAAAGGTTGTGTACAGAGGGACTTTAAGGGAAACACTCTGAAAATCTCCATTTTGTCAAAATGTGCCACCATGTCAAAGCACAGGCAAAGACATTTGGGGTTGATAATGTATTTGGAGGAGATTTTCTGGAAGTTTGAGGAATCTGTAATGGGAGAGATGTAATGATTTGGGGTGGATATTTTTTTAACGGGCTTTTTGACCCAAACACAGTAATGTTATGAAAATCCATTTTAGGAGAAAATTCTGAAACAATTCTGTCCTGTTCCTATGGAAAATGAGAACTAGCTTAGAAGCCATGAAAGCTGTCACAAACAGAATTGCCCATTGCATCAATAGCTGCAGGGTACAATGTCTGGCCTATAGAAAATCCAGCCTAGACCAACAAACCCAGCTAATGCAAAAGCTGGCTCTCACTGCAGTTGCAAACAGAGGTTTTTCCCTTATTCCTTTCACTATTAATATTATCGAACACTACTAACTTCAAGAAAATGTATTGGGAAACAAAGGCCTCTTTCTAGATTATACAGTGAAGGGGTTTTGCCACCACTGGGTATAAGAGCCTACATGGGTATAAGAACCTGGGGATGACCTTAAAGGAAGATATGTATGTTCACCAGGTTTCTTGTCTTCTGGCAATGATAAGCACAAGCCAGATAACCCCACTTGGCCCCACTATCGAAAGCATCTTTCCATCACCTTTCCCATGTCAATTCCCCATGGAATTCCTCTTGGCCGTGATTCCCTCCAAGGCCAGCCCACCACCCTCAGCAGAGCTCCCACCAAAGTGGGTTGCTACGCAGATCCAGGCTGGCAAAGCAAGTCATGGGCAGATGCAGGTTGTGGCACAGCATGAAAGGGGAAAAGGTAAAAGGTGGTGTTGCTCAATCTGGAAGACTGCATAGGGCTTGGGAGGCGCTGTCAAACGAGGGGTGGTTCAACTGGGTTCTACCAGATTTTGCCCTGAAATAAGTCTTGCTGTAGCCCTGCCTAAATTTCAGACACAGGTTTCAGCTTTATGTCTTACACTCCTTATGCACTGGGAGGAGCAGTAAGTATCTCATTACTCATTCACTAACTAATGGTAGGACTCTGCCAATCTCCTTCCCTTTGAATTGTTCCTTATTCCCAAGAGGGAACCTGGTACATTCAGCATGAGTACCCGAGGGCTGAGGTGCTGAGACTGAGCTCACTGCAGGCAGAATTCAGCCCAGACAGGACATCATTATTGAGCCTTAACTTGCCCCTTTCATTAGCAGAGCTGTTCTGCTGGTTTGGTCCTGTGTAACTAGTGAAGAAAACAGTGAACAATGATTTCCTCCCCAAAAGGCCTGAAACTCCTAAGCCCAGCCCTGCTATCTCCACTCCCACAGCTCTTCCTAGCATTACACAAACAGCTCCAAGAGTGGATGAGGTTGGAGGATTTTTGGGATGAGACCTCAGGTAATCCTGACCTGACCTGACTTATGTAGGGGGAGGAAGGAGCTCAATCCAACTGGCTTTGGAAGTGGTTTATGTTGCCAGAGGTACCTGATGCCAGTTCTTTTGAAAATGAAGAATTAATCATCTTTCTGATTAACTTTAGATACTCTTAGATGGGGAAGGAGAAACGAGTCAAAACTGAAGACACTGTCAGAAAAGAGTGGAAGGGGAATAGTAAGTGTCAGGACAAATTGTTCTCATTTGGACCAAGCTGAAAAGAGAAGTTGAATTGCACGAGGTCAGTGTCTGTGTCTGGCCTGTGAAGCTTTCCTCTCCCATCTCAGTCTGGATGCCGAGTGAAAGCAAACAGAGCTTGTCACTCATTTTAAACCTGATCCTGCACTATTCAAAGCCAGGCTTTGTCATTAGCCCCAGGTTCACACGTGGAGAGGGAACACAGCCCCCTATGTCCTGCCTATCCTGGCGGCGGGGAAAAGAGCATTCCTGAAACGTGGCAGCTAAAATATTTGAGCAAACAGGTTTTCAAATCCCAGTGCGGACAGAAGGAGCTGCTTTCAGCAGGTGTTAGCAGGAAAAGATAAAACTGCTCAGTTGAAAATATGTCATCTTGCATTTGGAAATGTGTCAGTACAAGCATGTTAGCACCTTTGTGCCAAGTCTGGACAAGCCCTGAAGGAGGAGTACGGCTGAGCTAGTGAGGAGAGGGAGTTGGAACTTGCTCTGAGGGCAGCCCAGTGCTGCAATACTTTGGGTAGGGGAGAGAAAACAACTATCGCTAATGGGAACATTCTAAAGCCAAGGGGTTTAGGAGAAGAATTTGCAACTGCCAATATTTTACACCTGCTCCAAGCAAAGGCTGAGGGTTGCGTTTGAGGCAGCTGTGGCCACATGGAGCCTTTTCTGCACTAGATTCCTGAAGCTGATGCTATTGTGGGGGCTTAGCTGGGTTCAACAGCAGTGAGACCACTACAGGAGTCAGACCCAGACGGACAGAGCCAGAGAGGAAAGGGGTCACCTTCCCAGAGCTCAAGCTCTTCTTGTGCCAGCCCCTGCTGCCATAGCTCCTTTGGTGTCTGGGCTGGCATTTTGGATCCTGCATGCCCAAAGCAAAACCCAGCCTAGGCACCTCCATGTCCCTCTATCGATATCCATAACAGAGCTTCAAGCACAGGGTTTGCTTGGCTTCTTTTTCTCCATGCAAAGTGGCTGCACAGTCCCATTCACTTGTCATTTGCCCAAGCAGCTGCTGATGCAATCCCGAAGAGACACAATAAAAAGGCTAGAGGAATGTACAGATTCCACTTAATGTGGAACAAGGGACCTGTTTATTTGATCTCCAAGGAACGCAAAGATATTTTCATGACAGTGTTGCAAGGGCTCCTAATCCAACACCGGAACAGCTCTCGTAGCTTGGATCCACACTCTCTCTGTGCAGACATGCCTGAGCAGCAGATTTTGAAGGCAGCTCCCAACCTTCTTGTAACCAGATTGTCTATATTTCGAGCCATCTCTCTCTTTGTCAAAAACAAATGGGTATAAACGCAAGCTGCAGAGGCATCTCACAGCAGCAAAGACAATGTGAATTGCGGTGCTCAGATTTCTATTCTGGCTCACAGACACACCATATCAACAAACCCAGTAGGACACATCAAGTAGAGTATCCTCTTGAACGGCTCTAGAGGATTATCAAACATATTAATGAGGTCTGAATGGAGTTACAAATAAGAAATGGCCAATGTCAACGTCTCAGTATCCAGGACAGATTTCTAAAGCTCTATCCCAATCCACAGGTTGCAGGGAGAAAAATTTACCCTGAGTCCAGGCTGAGCTGAACTATGAGAAAATCAACCCTGATGGACCTTTGGCTATTAAGGTCGGCACTAATTACCATCACCACAGCTTTCACTCCAGCCTGCTCCTTTGAGTCTGTACATGAGCTCACAGTGTTCTCAGTGAAAGCATCACAGCCTTCCCTGTCTTGCTGCACAGCCCTGTCAGGTCCCCTAACCCTCCTCTCCATGCTGTGTGCCACTGGTATCCAGATCCTGCTGCGCTGACCCCACTCTGGGGCAGCTGTAATTGTGTTGCCACAATATTGGATTAAGAACATGGTGACTGAAGGTACATCAAATTTCCTATTTGATGAAAAATCAGTTGCTGAAATCACCTACATTTTCATCATGTGTAAGTGGGTGATCAAAGTTCTGCTTCAGAGATGCTTCCTCCATGGGTAAAACAAGAAAAAGAAAGCATTTTCTCCCCAAATCACTTGCAGTACGCTAGGGACTTCCACCATCATGTAATGTCAGGGACAATTGAACATGATGTGTCGGCACGATGCACAGCAGCCACTGGCACCTTCACCAAAAACACATCCTGAGGGAGAAGTGGAAGCTCTCAGCACCATGGCAGCCACGGCACAGGGCCAAGAAACAGCAAACTTGGATTCAGCTTCTTCCTCATGGTGAGAGGACTCAATGACATTGCTCCTATGAGCCTGTCTTGACAACCATCTTGAGGAAAAGCCTAAATGAGAAACCTCGAGCAATGGAGTCAAGACCTCTGCAGCCAAGAAGTGCCAAGGGACAGTTAGAAATGACAGCAAAAAAGGAAGAGCTTCCTTTAGGCTCCTGGTGCAATGCTCAGCCCTGAAAAAAAAAAAGGGGCATTAAAATATGGCAAAAATGAGCCCTTTTGGAAATACAAGAGAGCCTCAGTTCTTTACCTCCAGTGATTTTAATGGAATGACTCAGATGCTTCAAGTGCCTCAGACATCAAAATCTTATGTTAGTCAGACCAAACACCAAATCCCATCCAGGAGGTCACATTGGTCCTCCAGAAGTCCAGTGACTCAAGCAGCTAAAAGGAGCTTTCTCCACTAAGACAGATTTAGATATGTGGAGGAGGAGAAGACAGAGCCAGTGTGTCATCTCTATGGCTATATGTGAAGGCAAACTAGCTTGTCCACCACTTTAGGACACGAGAAGGGGCAAACTCTGCTTTTACACCCAGCTATGCCATGTACAGGATGAGCCCCATAGGGCATAAGTGAACAAGTTATACCTCCTAGGGTATAACTGAATAAGCCCTTCAGACGCTATGGCCTGTGTGTGGCTTGGTCCATCTCTATATGATGAAGCCAAAGCAGGTACATTGAGGATCTAGTCACCGACAGAGCAAAACAAACTTAGGGAGATTGAATGAGAAAAACAATGGAGAATGAGTTGTTTAAAGAAGGATCATCTTTTTCCTTTGAATTGTACAGTACATGAGACAACAATTCCTGACTGGCAAATATAAGCACTTGTGCAACAGAATGAGATAAATTACAACAGCTATGGCAATTTTAAGGAAATGGAATGAAATATAATATACATAGGTTGAATATCAGTTGCTGTTTCCAGAGTTCCTTTAATAACGGAGCAATTTGTCAAAAGGAATCAGTCACACTTCAGAAGTTTTTATGGACACTGGATTAAAGAAGACAAAATGTATTTTAGATAAAATCCTACTTTAATAGAAGGGAATGGAGGGCTATATTTTTGTAGGGTTTTTATCTCTAATTTCTGTGTACGCTGAGCCTTTTACCCAGGGGGATTGTCTCTCTTTCAACATGTTAACATTAAGACGGCATATGTCTCTGAAAGATACAGTTCAGTGAAACACAACATATTGAGCCTCATGCAGAAGTAAATGGGTGAAGTTCTGTGACCTCTGTATTTCATAGGGTGTGAGACCAGATGATCTAACGGGACTTTCTGGTCCTACTGGCTGTAACTCCATCAAGGAATGACTTTTTAGAAGTGATTTTTACTTTGGGCTCCTATGCAATTCTTTTTCCACCTTTATCAGGAGATAACAGGTTTAGGGAGACCAAGTTGTATTCAAGATCCATATAATAACAAATAAATAAATACGCAGGGCTTTTTGCCGACAAATTGAGGGTATCATGGATCAGCAGTTTTATTATAGTCTCAGAGAGATCAAAAGACAGATCAATGCATCAGCTTTTAGCTGGTTTTAGATGGCACGCTAAGGGATTAAGAACTGAAAGGATTTCCCTTCAGTCCCAGAGAGTTTCCAGAACATGTAACAGTTTTAGGTCAAATTATAATAATTAACTAGAGATAGCATGTTGACTGGACAGGAACTTTGCCAAAAACAATTTTGCACATCACGAAAGACTGACGTTTGGATTCAGAAAGGAAACTTGCTTTAACTCACCCGCAAGTTTACACAGGCTCAACCATTAAAAGGGGGGCTGGTCTCTGCAGAAAACAAGAGCCGAAAAGCTGTAACACTTCCCAATTCAAATGGGGAGTAGTCCCAAGAAGATGATGTGTAATGCAGCAGAAGGAATGTTTATACATACATGGAATTGTGCTGCCGTGCAGATAGACATGGCCTCTTAAAACTCTGATAATTAATCAGTGACAGTATCGTTAATCAGCACTTCTGTGTTCTTAAGAAATCCTCAGGAAATGGGCAAATGTAAATGCCAGGGCTTATTTTTAGTAGGCAACTCGTCTTTGATAATGAATAGATGGACACGTGGCAGGAAAAGAAAATACAACCTCAGCCCAAAGCTGAAATGTTACGTTCTTATCAAAGAGCTGCTGTATCTCAGCCAGGTGGGATGGCCCTGCTGTGTGATACCACACAGCCTGCATTAGATAAAGAGCAAGGCTGTATTAAGGGAAGAAATAGTCAGTTTTAAGGTCTTGAGTAGCTGTTTTTTAAACAGAAAATACCCATTCCCTGTTGCTCCACATCCAAGTAAGCAAGCAAAGGAGAGCTCTGTATTCGGTTTCATTTCAACCCACATTCCTCGAGCTTCAAACTGTCACTACTGCCTATCGCCCCTGCAGACTGCCTCTCCCCTTTATTGGAGACAAGGCAGCTGGAGAAAGTCATTTCATTAAAATAAAAACACAAAACCACCCCAACCAAAAGCAGGCATCTCGGCTCCAGCTTGAAGAATTAGACAGTCCAACAATCACCGGGTCAATCCACATTAAGCCGAACAAAGAGCAGACGGCAACAAGAAGATGAGCTAAATGGCTCGGTGGCTGCTGCCTGTCCCTAATTCTCTGTTGACTTTCACCAGCGCCTTGTCAGAGGGGGGCTGCAGCATTTGACCCCCCGTTTCCAGGCACAGGCAGGGAGCTGGGGACACATGCAGCAGCATTAAATAGGCGACTCCATCCCTGCGTGCCCCGGCCTTGCCATGGGTGACTGCTCTCCCAAGTCAGCCTATCAGGAATTTATTGCCTCTTCTCCATCACCCGGCAAAGAAACTGTCACACAGATGTTGGCATTGTAACTCATTCAGTGTCACCGTGGGGTTCTCCGCCATTGTGTCCCCACACAATGAATGTCCCATTCAGGGAAGGGCATGGTGGGGCTGCAAAGGTAGCCCTGGGGCCAGGGACGTACTGATGCGCTCTTTGTTGCGGCTCCTTCGCCGAGGGTATCGCCTGCCCTTGCACTCCCCTGCACTGGAGGCAAGGCCTGGAGAGGAGGTGGCAGGAAGGAAGGATTTTCTGCCTTTTGTGGGCTCTTTCTGTGCTATTTTTGTTCTCCTGGATGGCTTTTGTTGCCTAAGGTAATGATCCTTGGCCCTTATTCATATCTCTGCTTTTGTCTGGGGGCCTTTTTAGGCAATGCACCCGGGGTGAAGCCTGCCAGACACAGCACCAAGGCCAGCCCTTGCTACATATATGGCTATAAATAACTAGTCGTGAGATGTCTAGTATGAAATCATCCTTGTCAGAGTATTGGCAGCAGGTTGTGCAAAGGGTTTCACAAAGATACAGCAGATGCATCCCCAGAAACACACCCCACTGGCCGCTGAGGTGACAGGGTGACAAGCAGCATCCCAGCAAGTCAGAACAGCATCTTCACAGGTTGTCCCATAGCCATGTACTGTGGTCACCTGAGCTTCTTTAAGTGGACACAAGCTCCTATCCATAGGGAAGGCCAAGAAAAAGGGAGTCCAGAAGTGATGCAAACCAAAGCAAAACCCTCCCCTAAAACCTCTGCTGAACCTCCTGGGATGAATCTCTCATCTCTCCTGCATGTATCTCCCCTGGTACCCATGAGGGAGCAAGATGGTAGGAAAGACAGGCAAGCTGCTTTTTAGACACGCTCATCTAAGCACATAATTACAAAGAAGTGAAACCAGATCCAGACCCTAAAGGAAGAGCTCCAAGGCTCTTTCCTCCCCACCGCCAGCACTGGCATCCTCACCACAATCAAGCCAAAACATGGTGGGGACAAGTGACAGGGTGACACCGCTCCACACTGAAGCCTCCCCCAATGCCCAGCACAAGCTTTTCTGCAGCTCCCTACACAGAGCTCCCCCCCTGGGCTCCAGAGCAAACAGTTCTGCAGGTTCTCACATGCGTACTATTAAGCATATTTGTTTTTGTTTTCTCAGGTTCAAGGCCTCGCAGTGTAAGCTCCGGAGGGTAGGGAGGCTCTGCTGTTCAGACATCTAAAGCACCACACCCAGCCGTGAGGAGGATGGATTTTTTACTTATTAAGATATATATATATATATAATTTCTTCTCTTTTTCAACTCCCATCCATCAGCTCAGCAGCAACAATGGTGCCAAATGAAGCCTTTCCACTCATGCAGCTCTTGCGGTCTAAAACGCACCACGTGCTTAACCACGACTCCTTGGCCTGTCCCTGCAGCACCCAGGTTCCCAGGTGGTCCCCCCACCTTCCCAGCACCCGCCAAACCTGAAACTGTTTAGTTTCTAAGCTCAGGGCAGTCAGGCCAGAGTGGATACAGGCCAAATATAATATGGACACACACACAAGCCTATGTTATATAAAATGCACACACACACTTACACACGTTTTATGTATATACATATACATATGTATATAAAAATATATAAACTTACACATAACGTGTGTGTTTAAAATAGAACAACCTCCCAGCCAGAAAATAAAATATTTTACTGCACAGGAATGGGGTTTTTTCAATGCTTGGAAAAACGTGTTAAAATAAAGCTAGAACATTAATGAATCCCTGTTCACATGCTGATGAAATACAGTGCTTCTTACTGACTGCACAAAAAATTTACTGTTTATTTAGATTGCTGCTAATAGGAAAATCTCATTTGGAGTGAAATATTATATTTGCTACAGAAGGGGTTTAAGCCTTCATGGCCCACCAAGCTGTCCTCAGCAGCAAACCTATGGTAAAGAGAGTCTGAAATCCTCAAGGCTTTGCTGAATGCAAGCTTGAAAGTCAAACCTGAACTGGAGCACATAAAGTTCACCCTCCTGATGGGGTCCTTTTGCCCCTTGAGACTCCTGAGTCTGAGCTGGAGAAAAACTTGCTCCCCACAGCACCCTTTTTCCTTATGCTTCTCCCCTCAAATGGGTGCCATCCACTACAAAGAGCTGCCTGGGGGCCACACAGGCAAGGTGACTTCCCTGAATATAGTTCTCTGTAGGACCTAGCATACCCATGATGCTTGCATTTGAAGAGAGCAGCATCTCCACTTAACACACCCTGTGGTTTGATGGAAAGACCCTGATGGGATTTGGTAACTCAGAGAGGGTTTTCTTGATGGACTTAGGCTTTGAAATCTCAGCCCTTCAAACAGAAGCCACGAATTGTGTGGGCAGGTTTCCTGAATCATCACAGCCTGTTATTAGGGCTTTCAGCTGGGAAGGGGGGAGACCTGGACTGTTCCAGTGGCAATTTAATTATTTTATACAAATGGGAACATCTTTAAAAGGTTTAGAGCCTGGGAGAGGCTTTGAGAGCTGCGTTTGGACATTTCTTTGGGGAAAGCAAGTTCAAGTCCCATCAAGCAGGGGAAAATCACTCCTGGGAGTCTCCCATATCCCAGATGAATACTTTAATTACTGGCCTGGGCACAGGGGAGGAGGGAGGGAGAAGCACAGCATTACTGCTTTCTCCAGCTCTTCAGCTGACAGAAGTGATTAACCCTTCTTGGGTACCACACCAAAACCAAGCTTTGGGCCTCCAATAATAACAGGCATCTCTAGTGCATTGCTAAAAGAAGTGAATTTCCCTCTAGAGGGGTCTGTCTCTTGCTACTGAAGGAAGAGGGATCCTTGGCCACCAGAGTCCTGAGGCAAGGAACATCCTCCGGTGCTAAAACAAGATGGGATGAATCACAGAATCATAGAATGTTTTGTGTTGGAAGGGACCTTAAAGATGATCTAGTTCCAACTTCCTGCCATGGGCAATTCAGGCACCAAGCCTCAGTGTTTTCTCAGCCCTTTCCCCCCCTGTACAGTGCCTGGTGCACTGTGTGGATGCTCAGTTTCCCTGCATGAAGCTTATTCACACAGTGACCATAATTTTGGCCAATGAAAGCACTAACATATGTCAAGGATTGAGCCAAACTCTTGGAAGCTAACAGGAAAGAAAACAAACTAATATGCTGACATAGCACTATAATAAGGAGTAATCAAGAAAAAAAGCAATGCTAACATGGCTTGAACTGTACATGAATTATGTAATATGCTGACACTGAAATGCCTGGAAAATGGTGGGAGGAATCCCTTTTCCTCAGAGTTCGAGAAGAATGTGGTGCCCTGGATTAGAGAGAGCAGCAGCCTGCCAGGACAGGACAGCAGACCCCTTCCAAGTCTGATGAGTAACCGGTTTTCAGCAATTGAACAAAGAAAGCTTTCAGCATGTAGATAAAATGATGGCACAACACAAGGAAATAAAAGGAGAAGGCCAGTGTTCACAGTCAAAATAGGCTGGTCTGAGTCAGTTTGTTATGGTGGATGCATCTGAGCTCAACCAAAGATGGTTTTGAGATTCCTCAAGTAATGTGATGCAGCAAACCTAGCTAATGGCTGCGCTCTGGTTTTGTGTAAGTTGTAATTCATAATCACCATTACATCGGGAAACAAAATACATTAAAAATCATTTTGCTTTGTACACGCTACTCCAAAACAACAACATAATACTGAGGTTCTTCAGGAAGAAGTCTTTCTTAGGCATA
The DNA here is from genome assembly GCA_009867235.2 of Psittacus erithacus. Lineage (NCBI taxonomy): Eukaryota > Metazoa > Chordata > Aves > Psittaciformes > Psittacidae > Psittacus > Psittacus erithacus. The sequence goes on along the minus strand of WYDI02024858.1, from coordinate 55,619 downwards.
GCTCACATTGACAGGCACCTCTAAACCCCCAAGAGAAGATCTAGGCTCAGTAACTCAGGCTTTTCACCAACAGCTCTTTGCCCAGGAACATCACGGTGTAGCTCAGGGTGCAGGGGTAGCAAAGGACCCGTAACTGGAGGTTGCTGGGTGGCAGTTCTGATACGCTCCATCAGTGACCAGAGCAAGCACCCACTGAGTTAGTGGGAAGAATCTCGCTTGAGTGGTTCTGTCCTAAAAGGGAGAGCAATTTCCATCACAGAAACATGCCTGCCACCTCGCTCATTTATTGCTCCTTTGTTAAATGTACTATAAAGCTTCACACAATAAAGTTCCAGAAATCATCCAATATCAACAGGTTTCAGCTGGAGTGATTAACCAAAGCCTAGGAACTTGGAGAGCAAGCATATTAATGTCTTCTGGCCACTAAATCTTTCTTGCCAAGCAATAAAAGAGCAAAAAAAAAGCCATGCAATGAGGAAGTTAACACAATAACTCCAAATCCCAAAGAGGGTTTGCTAATTGTTTACAGAAGATAGACTGCAATAAAAGGATGATTAGAAATATGTCAGCTGCAGGACTTTGATAGCAACAAATCTGTCTTGGTTAGGGGAGGAATAGCCTACAGATAGCAACAGCAGCCAAATAAGCAGAGGGCAGATTACTGACTACTCAGCCTCAGAGATTTTGCAGTCCTGCAGACCATATTGGTCTAAATGTAAGATGGCATCAGACATGCAGACATTTAGCGTAATGGAAAACAAACTAAAAAGAAGTGGACATGTTATGGAGCCACAGTGTTGCTTTTCAACCCAGTTGGTAGCATTCATCCAGCTGATGAAGTAGAGACACTCTCTGGGAGCAGAACTGCACATAACTGCTGTTAGGACAAATGCTGGGCAGCAGTGACCCAGAGCAGCTTGTGCCATTGCAGCATCCAGTCCTGGTATTCTGGCCCCTACTGGCCTTGGGGCATGGAGACAAAGAGAGGACAAGCTCAACATCTGGGGTTCTTGACTGCTGTCATCAGTGACTACACAGTAAAGTGAAGTTTTAACATAGATTTCATACATTTGGGCCAGTGCAATATATCCAGGGCTGTGATGCTGCACAGTCCTGTCTCATGCGTGGCTGCAGCCCATTGGTAAGTATGTATTAACACCTATAGCTTTGTGCCAGATCATGCAAACTGGAGGACAATACATGCCTATGGGAGTGGGTGGAGAATGCAGAGCCACTTTACCCATACAAAGAGTCAAAGCCAACCACTACCATCACATGAGCTCCCATGACTGTTGCACCTCACCACTTTGGCTGTGCCAGGCACCATGTGTGAAAGCTCGAGGCATCTATCAGAAGCACAGGCGAGCAAACACACATGCAAGCATTCCCATGCCAAGAGGCTTGACAGCATTGTTTCTCTCTCTTCCACACCTTCCAGATCCAGCTGGCTTTGTTTCTCTGCAGTATTTAATATCTCTAATTTTCAACTCTGAAAACCCTCTCTGGAGCCCATTGAACTGTGTTTGAGTACCCTCAGACTAAAGGTTGCTCATGGCAGTTAAGTATTGGCTCTCGAGGGAGGGAGGAAATAGGGATGGGTTGTAATAAATATTTACAGGGTGCTTTAATGAGGCCCCTGATCCGCAAAGCATTCTGCATCTCAGCCTCAACCTACATAGCTTATGTGCCCCATAGGGTCCCTCCAAACAAGTGGGTCCCAGGCTCTCCAGTTAAACTGGCCAGGCTAAGAGAAGGTGCTTTGCTCTGCTGCAGCACCTTCAGACACACAGACCTCATAGCTGGTACTGAGAATTTCTGCCAATGACTTCAAAGAGGGCAGGATTCAACTCATCATTTGAAGCCCGGCCCCATTCCCTGTCCTTAGGCAAGCGGAGGAGCCATGAGAACAGCTCAGTAACCTCAGCTGCTTCAAAGCGCATCTGCCTACCTTGGGAATCAAGCAGTGCCCTAAAAACACACCTCCCTTTTGCACCTGCAAAGCGCTGCTGATCCATTCATGCTGCCTGAGATGAGACGAGTGCCTGTGCCTTACTTGCCAACTGCATGGTCCCAAAACATCTGAGTCCCTGTTATACCACATCACATCCCTGCTCTTCCCAGTGCATACTGCAGCAAAAGCTGTGCCAATCCAAAGGCTTTACCTGAGTCAAATACCCGTAATCAAGTGAGTAAAGGCACAATCCTGTTTGGGTTGCATGGCCTGATAGCCCAGCTTCCCTGACAGCAGTGGAGGAAAACAGGCACAGGAATATTTTTGTAACCCTATGGCAATCTCCTTAATTAATACTTTATTGCACTAATTCGGCCTGCTATGCTGCTTGCAGGTCATCGGAATGAAGTCACAAACCCCAAAGGGGCTCGTAATTCAGATGTTTTCCCAGGATGCAGTGTTCCTCCCCACATCCTGTCCCACCCGAGTGGGAGGCCAAGCAACATCCCCATTTCCCTGGAAGTCCATGGGAGCATTCTGAAAATGAAGCGATATGATGCCTAGAAGGCCAAATAAAACAGGGCAAAGGGCTGCTCCTCAGCCCTGGACAGGGCCAGAGAAAAGCATACAGGAAAAAGCACACAGGAAAACACAGAGGAGAGACTGGCTGAGTGTGTGTTCTCCCCATCCCAAGTAGAGAAATTTTGGGAGCAGCCCCATGCTCATATCTTCCCCTGGATGGTGCCAGGACACCAGATCTGAGAGTGTGAATTAATGCAGGCATTTGCTGGCACTGAAACTGTGAGGATGGTCACGGGCCAGGGCACAAGACCACATGTTGGCCATGTATGTCTATTAGTGGCCATGCATGTCTATTAGTGGCCATGGAGCAGAGGGACCTGCCCACACTGACCTCATTCTGCCAGGTCAGTGCATGACTTGTTAGAGGTTAGAAAAGCAAAGACACTGAATTTTCTGTATGAAAAAGGCCCAAAGGGAAGTTCTGAAGGAGGCCTGAGACACTTTATAATTCCTTGGAGGAGCTGGTTTAGGATGCCACTGCATGAGGAAGCACATAGTGTGAGGAAAGCTCCCTTTTGTTTCTGGGCTTCTATTGCCCCTCTACCCAACGGGAAAAACATCGCATTCCCTTCTCACAGGGGTGTTGTTAGAACTGTACATCAAAGACCACAGGGTGTCCGGGCACTGTGGGGATGGGAACCACATGAGCGCCCAACCTGAGATAAAACCACAAAGGTGTTTTTGAACAGGAGCGATCTAAGTCAATTTTGTCATCTCCAACTTCAAAGATACAAGCTCCATTACTTTGTCTGCTCAGGAAGTGGAAAAACACTCTTTGTGTCCAATACAGATTCGTACTGACTGCAGGCAACATTTTGGCCCATTGAATTAATTAACATCATTTTTAATTGAGGTTCCAAATCTCACCCAGCCTGGCTTAGGGCATGTCTACACAGATGGACGCAGACACATGCGGGCTGCTCTGTCTGCCTTCCAAGTCAGCTTGAATCAAGCTGGCTTCAGCATCACACCATGCTTGCATGAGCTCTCTGGCTTCTTGAGGGGAAATAAAACATGCTCCTAACAGACAGGGTGGAATATTTAAGCCCAGCACTTCATGAACATAGCTTCATGGCTTCTGGATGAAGCTGGCTTGTGCCCAGTTGGCTGGGAGAGCAAGAGAGGAGCTCACATCTCCTTGCATCCATCCATGCAGGCATGCCCTTAGATGGCTGTTTTCATGTTTACTAAATATCTTTTTATTTGGCCACCCACTAATAGAAGTATTTTCATGACAGCTTTTAGAAACTGTGCAGCTTTCCGGTTTACTCTTTACTTGTACTGTACGAAGCCAAAATATTGTGGTGTTCGCAATGATCAGCAAAAATCAGGAATAGAAACACACATCATGATGACAGCATTAAATAGCCACAAATTAATTGCATTTGTAAAGCGGCTTTGATTCTGATAATCACAGGTGCTGTTTACAACACAGGGTTTATTTCAGACGTGGGTGTGTGCAATGATCTATCATTTTGTCAGATTCTCCTAAAATAAGCACATTTGTCAGTCCTTACTTCAATAAAATGCTCAACCAGAGTAAAATCTACGAGACATGGAAGCATCCACAGAACAGATGCAGTCACAGGAAAACAAACCATCCCCATTCAACTGTATTAATGTTAAGCCAAGCTCAGGCTAGATACACACACAGAGCCACAGCTGAACCAATCGGAGTATTTACTGTGATCAGTTTTCGGCATAAGCCACAGATATGTTTGGAGTGAGCCCAGTCACTGGAAAGAAATTCTCTGGGCATGGATTAATAGGAAGTGCATGGAGTGTACAGAGGAAAAACCTTTTCACAGGAACACAAATCATTCAGAATTCGCGGGGATGTAATTTACAATGAATGGAGCAATTTACTCCGGGAAGGAGGAAATTTGTAATAACTCATTTGAAGTGGCTTTCTTTGCAGAAACACTGACCAAGATAAAGCTTTATCAGAGGCATTCTTATAGGTTTTGTGTGCAATTGTAGCAGTCCATGGAGCATTAGTTATTTGGCAGTTAACATGTTATTCTGATGTAAAACATGCGAGCCAATTAAAGGTATTTAACCATTCATTGTCCACTGCTGGAATAACGTCCTTGTGCTCATCATGACTCTGAACCAAAGTCCTTGCTTATAGAATCACAGAATGGTTTGGGTTGGAAAGGACCTTAAGATCATCCAGTTCCAATCCGCTGTCATGGGAAGGGACACCTCACACTAAACCATGTCACCCAAGGCTCTGTCCAGCCTGGCCTTGAACACTGCCAGGGATGGAGCATTCACCACTTCTTTGGGCAACCGGTTCCAGTGCCTCATCACCCTCACAGTAAAGAACTTCTTCCTTATATCCAACCTGAATTTCCCCTGTTTCAGTTCAAATCCATTCCCCCTTGTCCTGTCACTACAGTCCCTGATGAAGAGCAGTTACATTGGCATCATGATAATGTTGCCAAGAAAAAGAAAAATGAAAGTTCTTACCAATATAACACAGTCACTGGGGAAAGACATTATAAAGGAGAGGCTTGCAGAATGCGTCTTGTAAGAAAAAAAAGCCCAGAACCACAAAACACACACGGTAGCTCTAAGACTTTCTTCTCAACAGCAGCATTTCTAGACCTGTATTCAAGGCAGCCTCATAAATTCAAGCGCATGGGCATTCCCAGGAGACAGCAGCTTCCAGAGCCACTTTGTGAGCTATGGAGATTGGGTAGATCTGCCAGTCAAACGAGAACAGTTTTGCTGCTTGCGTCGGTGCCAAACAACAACGTGTACAGGGATAAGGAAAGGCGTTGCCATTAACGGTTAGCCCTTACAATAATACAAATAGGAATTGCAATAACAGATCAAGGCAACATCCATCCTGTTGTTGCTGTTGAAAAGAAACAGATGTTTTATAGATAGATAAATAGAACAAACCCTCCAAGCCTCTTGTGTTTCATATTCCTCCTATAGCCCGTTCCTCTGCTGTGTGCCTGTACTATTCATCCTACCACAATCCTCAAAATCAGTAAGAAGCTTGCATGACTAGAACACAGGCAGGTTGAATCCTATGGGAGATCCTCATCATCCTCAGGTGCTGCATGGATGAGAGAGATAAAGATTTATTGCTTGAACAACTGTGTGGATGCAGGAGGTGTTTCTGCAGCACCAAGCCCTGATGAAGCATTCAGCCTCAGAGACAAGGAAGATGAAAGCAAGAGATTTGCTCTTCTTTCATGTTTTCTATGGTCACCACTTCTTGGAGCTTAATCCAAGCTCTTCAGAGCTTATAAAGAAATAAACTAACAAGGCTAGATGCTGCAGCTGCCAAAACAAAAGTTTATTCTGCAGTCATAAGAACTGAAATTCCTTATGTCCTCCATGGGACAAATTTTCCCCATCATCTGTGGAAGAAAATACCCCATTTCAATAGAACACTGTAACTAAACAGTTATTTGGGTTTGGCTGAAAGGATTTGGCCTGAAGAGATTGTTGATCGCTCATTCATAGATGATGTGCTTTAAAAGTGTTGCAAGGGCTGTGCGGCAATGTGAGTAAGAGGGTTTGAGACAGTTGAACAGTATAGACAACAAGATGATTGTGGGAACTGCTGTCCACACTGTTCAAAGCCTATGGTGAAGTAGTGCCTCCAACTGTCATGTACTATCTAGTAGGTTTATGAATTTCAACTTCTGACCTCATACCTAGAATGGTGGAGTTTGATGCTAGGTGAATGAGGATGCAGTTGCTTAAACCAACTTCTCCTTTGAGGGCCTATCCCATGGGTCATATCTGGGGACACTAGTATTAGCTTTACTGTACCTTCAGTCAGGTCCCACATCTATGTTTCAGTTGGGTACCAAGCACAGTTTGAAGCCCACACAAACTCAAGTTCTAGTTGTCTTAATTGCACAGAGTCCAGCTCAAGCTCAGATTCAAGAGCAAAATTCCAGCATGAAACCGCTTGTAGCATGGACAGACTGGCCATGGTGTGCTGAACCATCTACACCTTTTATGCCTCTGTTGAGGTTAGTTGGCCTCAAGGATCTCAGTAGTACTTGCCACTCAGATGACTAGAAAATAGAAGTTAATCTGCTGTTGTAGAGCAGGAGCACACATCAGCAGACTTGCAGGTCCTGTACCTGCTGCATGGAGGTGCAGATCCAGATGAAGAAACAATTCAGGGTCTGCTCATAATTCACTCCCTGTATCAAAGGATGGTTCGGCCTGTCCCACCAGCTCAAGGGACACAAATACATTGAGGGTATCTACAGGGCTGTCAGATGCTTCCTGCTACATCATCTTTGCTACTATGGCTCAAGAAAGGGAGGCTGATGCAGAACCACCTCTCAACACCTTTGGCACAAGAAGGGACATAAACCCAAAAGAACAGATAATGCTGCTTATACAGCGCTCCCACAGACTTTAACAACAAAGTGCTATCAGTAACTCTTAGCTTGGTTTGATCCTCAAAAGACCTTTGTAAGATGCTAATTCTGTGCACATCAACACAGAGTGGCAAGAAGGGGATTATTTCAATGCTGCACTTCTCTTTGAGCTTGAAGTTTGTTCCCTGTGAGCACCAAAGGATGGCAGGAGCTCTACCAGGTTCTGCAGGGTTTCCCACCTGATAAGTCAGTAAGTAGATAGCTGTTGTCAACCATCACCCAATTCACAATTGTTTTACCTTGCTGCCTTGCAATAAAACCCCACATCTGTGCCTTGTCTCTCAAAGGATCTTACAGAGATATTTCTGACATGCGTAAGTTACTACAGTGTAGAAACAACCCTCTCCTTTGTGGAACTGAATATAGATCCACATTGACTGTCTAGATCTACCCAAATTTTCCATGGGGGTTAATGCAAATGCTGGTCTGCAATTTTCTGTCTGCTGTCAAGCTGGACCAGGCATCAAATGAAGATATTCCTTGGATTTAGTGGGAAAGCCTTATCCTTCCATTGACAGATTTCATACCTTACTCACAGCAAATGATCCTGTCCTTTCCCATCCAGATGGCTCTCTCCAGATCAGGAAAGATGCGTAATACTTACAACTGGAAAACTCAGTATTTCTTCAGGCTCCACAGTTGCCAAAACAAACTCTTCATGAGATAGAGGCAAAGACGTTACTAACAGCGTGAGTGATGCCCTGATTGCTGCATTCCTCTCGGCATTCTCTGGAGGCTCGCTTGCTTCACAGCCCTTCGAGGAACTGCTTTGCATGCTGGGTTTGTTTGTGTATCTCTTTCAGGATTTAACTCTAGCAACACCTTAAGGCAGCTCATGAACGAATGAGGGAATGGATGAATACAAAATGTGAGCAGTCAAAATGCACTCAATTCTCTTTATCCCATGCTCACTGGGCCAGGCTGTGGGCAGGGGGACATACTCATGACCCACTGGCTCATACTGCATGAAAGCATTCACCTTCTTATTGGTTTTGAACTCCTCACTATTCCAATTTGCTGAGTCTTTTCTTACTTCTCTTTGTCTGCACCGATAAGAAAACCAAAAGCTTTCTCATGACCATGATGCTCCCTTTCCTTCATCTTCTTACCAGGGTAACTCATCTCGGGCTTCTCTCCAAAGCGAGGTGGTCAGCACCTTGTGTTTCGTGTTGTATGAGTGCATGCTGCTTATTGTAGCAGGTAATGCAATATTCTCTCTTCTTTGTCCCCATCTCATTCCTTTCCCTTGCTTCTATTTGTTTTCTCAACTGATGAAATGCACAGAGCAAAGCTTTTCCTCAGTTACAACCTTTTTCTGGTTAAGGCAGTTCATTGAAAACGCTTTCCACAACCTGCACTAAACCAGACCTTCTCATATCATCACATTCAGCTTTTTCATTCCTGCGGCTTTAGTCACTTCTTTGATTGCTGTTTCACCGCTTCACATGTATGGAGACATGGCTGGCCAGTTCATTTGTTCACTCATCATCCTTATGGTCCTTTTATACTGCAGTGCAGTTTGGGCTACACCTTACTCCTCTGGGGTGGTACAGCGAAGGACCCACAGAGTCTTACCCCTTTTGGCATCCCAGTCTCAGCTTTCCTGGGAACTTCCAGATGCCTGGGAGTGTTTTGGACAATACATTTCATTCCAGTGGCCTGAAGATGCCCTTTCCTCAGACCTAGTGTCTTGTACTGGACAAATCTCATGACCCCAAATTCACTATGTTGTATGGACACCTCTGGCCAAACACATGATTCAAAGCCTGTAA